>QRFJ01002195.1:0-150235 GCA_006176705.1 Cocos nucifera | reverse complement strand
GAGAGAGATTGTTTAAAAATTTTTAGAAAATATTTTTATTTATTATATTATTATGTATTATTATTTTATTATATTAAAAATTAAAATTTTTTAAATTTTAATTTAATTTAATTATTATAATTTTTAAGTTAGTTTAATTTTTATTTTATTTTTATTTTTATGAGGAGAAAGGAGAAGAAAGAAAAAAGAGTTCTAAAGAAGAGGTCCTAAGGAGTCCTAGAACAAGAAGAAAGAGAAGAATTCGGTTTAATTAAGATCTAATGTTGGTTAGCAATCAAGTTGGTCAATCAATTCTGACTACGGGTTTATCCTAGATCTAGACAGCTTCCTAACTGTCAAGGTCACCTTCAAGCCCTCCAAGTGTAGGATTAGCCAATCAACTGGCCCAGGTAATGTAAGATCGGTGGAGTCCCCCGTTGCTCTGCCTTAGACACCAATTGTGCTTGGCAGGTAAGCGAACGGAACCAATTATGAAACCACCTTCCTTCGGGCCAATCGTCCCTGAACCACTTTCCTAGACACCAGTCAAATTGACTTATCCTAACCCGGTTCAACTCTTAGGAATTTCTTGTCCTATTGAGCTCGAGTTCCTAGGGTTGATGTCTAATTGATTTTTAAAATTAAAGGCCTTAGGTCAATGTAGGATGTTGGTTGGTTGTTTGTGGGCTAAGGAAGGGTGATCAAATCCCCACCTTATCTTGTTTAATTGGGTTGTGCCCTTAATTTGATTTAATATAAATATGCATGAAAAAAAAATTCCAATCAAAGGGTTTTATGCAATTTAAAACTAGATGCCTGCAACTAATTAAATTATGAAAGGCTACCTTATGCCTCCAGCAATCAACCAAAAAAAAAAATAAAATAAAAATAAAGATAAAAATAAAACTAATATGATTGCCAGTTAAGATTTCTAATCTTGTTATGAGATTTTTTAATTAGATTTAAAAATGAATATTTTTTTTAAAATTAATTTAAAAAATAAAATAAATAAATAAATAAAATAAAAAGAAAAGAGAACTAGGGTTAGGATTGATCTCACCAGGCAAAACTTTTGATTCTTTTGTTCTTTTTTTTTTTTCCTGCAAAAAATAAAAAAAAAATTAGCAAAAAAAAATAAAAAATTTTATTTTAATTATTTATAGAAAATCAAGAGATCAAAAATTTAATATCCGTGCCTTCCCCGGCAACGGCGCAAAAAAAACTTGATAGGATTGCTGGAATTATTTTTAAATATACAAAGAAATCAAAATTAAAAATCAAAAACCTTCCCCGGCAACGGCGCCAAAAACTTTTTTTTACTTTAATGATAGGTACGCGATGCTGTCGTTAAGACATCGTGTTTATCAGTTTAATCCGACTTCTCAAAATTATTGAAAATATATAGATAGTAGTGAGTCGGGTCGAATCCACAGGGAAGGTAGTGTTTTTAGATTTGAAATCTTTGATTTTTTTGAGAAGAAAAAGAAAATGATTTAAATTTTAAAATAAAAATTGAAGTCGGAAGATTGAAAATAAAAATTAAAAGATGCAGGAATTTAAACTTGGTACTAAGATCTACTAGTTAGATCTTAGCATCTACTTGTAAAGCAATAATTTAAAGTGCAAAAATTAAATTGCAATAAAAAGTAAGAAATTAAAATACAAAAATAAAATTTTTATTAACTAAAATTTCAAAATTTAAATACATAAAATTTAAAAAAAATAAAATAAAATAAAATAGCCTGATCTCTGATCTTGGATCGGCATTGGCAGAAAGATGGTGTAGAAGCTCGACTCTTCTTCTCGGCACCCGTTGCTTCGAAGCAGCCTTTAACCCATAGCCTGACTTCGCCACTGTACCAAAGCTTCACCTTGATCGGAGATATTAATTTTTGATGGCCTGGGGTCCTTTTTATAGAGCTAGGAGGGCTGGATATTTTTTTCTAAAGGCAATATGGGACTAATGCGTTTGTAATCATCAAAATACAAAAAATTCGGATGAAATTTGAATCAAAATAGCTCAGATACGACTCTGCTAAATCTGATAAAATCCAGCCGTTCAACAGGAATCCAACGGTCCAAAAATCATCAAATCGGATGCAGATAAGCCTCAGATCGGGTCGGATTAAATTCTGGCCGTTGGATCACGCTTGATCGGGAAAATCTGGCCGCAAATCGCGCTTCGAGAGTCTTGATCGCGCCAGGCAGCGTTCTGGAACCGTCGGATCATCGCTTGGATCGAGCGCTGCCGTCCGATGGTGATCCGTGATGTTTGTATCTGAATAAAATTCGGAAGCAACCACGGCCGTCCGATCCTGACCGCAAACAACCAGATCCGTCCGATCGCGCAATAACTGTTCCCATGGACCGGCGTGGACCGGCCCACCGCACACCGCAACCAAATCAGCGCCGGCTGTTGTCGGACGAAAAGACTGAATTACCCTTGTGAGCCGCGATAAATTTCTGTAGACCCTTAAGGGGTCTAGGTCCACCACGTGGCAATCTCTGATTCGCCGGAATTTGCTGAGCTGGCGGTCCACGCCTGGATCGTGGACCGGCTGATGGCTTCAACGGCTGAGTCGGCTTGATGGCTCGGCTTGGCTTGGTGGCTCGGCTTGCGGAGCCGACTGAGCCGTTTTCTTTTTTATTTAATTTTTATTTATTTTATATTTTTAAAAATTCATATCTTTTTCATTTTAGCTCCGTTTTACTTGAAATTTATTTCGTTGTGATTAGAAAAATGAGCTCTTTCTATTGATAATAAAATTTTATTTTTTTTAATTTTTATTAATTTTTATTATTTTTTAATTAATTTTTTAATTAATAAAAATATGAATTTTTCAAAAATTATATATAAATTAATTATTAATTATTAAAAATTAATATAAATTAATTGATAAATTAATACTTTTATTGATGAATTTATGATGTTTATCATTTAACATCTTTGTTTTGGATGCAAAATTATGATGACAGGAAATGATTCAAGTAAACTTCATCCTTTAATAAAGTAAAAGGCCTCCGATTATTTAAGACAGGAGGTTAACCTTGTCATAGCAAGGGTGAAGACCTCCAGTTATTTAAGATAAAAGGTTAACCTCATCGTAGCGAGGGTAAAGTGAAGGCCTCCAGTTATTTAAGATAGGAGGTTAACCTCATCATAGTGAGGGTGAAGTGAAGGCCTCCAGTTATTTAAGATAGAAGGTTAATCTCATCATAGGAGGTTAACCTCATCATAGTAAGGGTGAAGTGAAGGCTCCCGATTATTTAAGATAGGAGGTTAACCTCATCATAGCGAGGGTGAAGGCCTTCGATTATTTAAGACAGGAGTTAACCTCGTCATAAAAGAAGTAAAGATCGGTTATTTAATAGAAGGTTAAACCTCATTGTTTATGAGGATGAAGTAAAGGCCTCTGGTTATTTAAGATAGGAGGTTAACCTTATCGTAGCGAGGGTGAAGTGAAAGCCTCTGATTATTTAAGGCAGGAGGTTAGCCTTGTCGTAGCGATGGTGAAGGTCTCCAGTTATTTAAAAATAGGAGGTTAACCTCATCATATGAAGATGAAGCCTCCATTCAAGTTATTGGAAAAGTGAAGTCTCCAGTTATTTGGTTAATCTTGTCATAGTGAGGGTGAAGTGAAGGCCTTCAGTTATTTAAGATAGGAGGTTAGCCTCATCGTAGCAAGGGTGAAGGTCTCCAGTTATTTAAAATAGGAGGTTAACCTCATCATTGCGAGGGTGAAGTGAAGGCCTTCGGTTATTCAAGATAGGAGGTTAACCCTATTGTGGCAAAGATGAAGACCTCCGATTTTCAAGGTAGAAGGAAATGGAGAGAGGCCCTCTCAATGTTCCTTCAATGCCCCAGCAACCTTATCAGGAATAGGAGGAGAACCTCATCCTGACAAGGATAAAAGCTAACCATGTTAGGAATAGGAGGAGAATCTCATCTTAACATAGGCAAAGATCTCTGATTACCCAAAACAAGAGGTCATCTTGAAGATGCTGTCCATGTTAAGCATGATGAGAAAATGAAGAAATTAATAGATGCCAAATCCAAACAATGCAAAAAAAGGCAATTAAAGAAAACATCATTTCATTGAAATTGAAATTCATTACAAACGAAGGTCTACAAGACCATGCATAAAAAGAAGAACAAACGAAGTCCTATGAAGTTCTAGATCCTTCGAACTTTGAACTATCGGCCCCTGCCATCGCTAAAGATTACTTCAAGCCATAGATCTCCTCTTCGAGCTCCTTCCTCTTTAGCAAGCTCTCATGAAATAATTTATTAGCCCTTCGGCAATCGTCTTCTAACTCACGTAGTCTCTTCCTCAAGACTGCCAATTCAGCCTCTACGTCTTTAGTAGCCTTCTGATCATAGATCAGTTGGATCTTCAGCTGTTGAAGTTCGACCTTCTCCTTTCTGTATATCTCAGAAAGATTGCCTAAGATCCTCCTCAAAGAGGCAACTTGCTCCGATTCTTTGCTCACACTGGCCTATTGATTGTTGGCTAACTGCTTCTGGAGATGGATCACCTTGCTAGCTATTGGCAACTTTAAGTCTCTGTTCAAGTTGAAATTTTTTTTTCATCCAACCGAATCTATAATCATCATACACGCTTTCGGCATCACGAAACTATACTACTAAAAAATGGCCTATGGCAGCACATACTATGGCTACGATTTTCAAAACCGCTGCCATAGCTCCTACGATAGTAGTTTTTGTTAACTGCTGCTACAGGTCTGACCTATGATAGCGGTTTTTATAACCACTACCATAGGTCCGACATATAGCAGTGGTTACAGAAAACTGCTGCCGTAGGTTGGTCCTATAGCAGCGGTTATAAAAAATTGCTACCATAGGTCGATCTATAGCAGCAGTTTATTGTAACCGCTATCATAAGTCGGACCTATAGCAGCGGTTAGTAGGAACCGCTGCTATAAACTGATTTATGGCAGCGGTTAATTGTAACTACTGCCATATTTTTTTTAAAATATTATATAATTTTAAAATTTAATTCTCATCTTCACTGTTCATTATCTAAATAATTATCATTAAAGTATTGTCACAAAAGGTTGCCTCGATCCGATGGCCCTAGCTTCATCGATCAAAAAAATTTGATTTCGACGATCATAAATGATGATGCAATAATCTGATAGATGAAGACCTTCGATGGATTCAAAAATCTACAACGATGATCTCGGTGATGTTTATAGTGTACTATCAAAGTTTTACTTCAATTGAATATCGTTATCTTGGTCAATTTAGTATAGGTTAGTTTCGACCATTAAATGATAAATGAGTGATCAAAGGACCAAACGATGTCTGATTATGAGATAAATTTTTTTATAAATGATCTTGACTACTACTTTAATCATTTTTTATGGTGGTGATTATAAAATTTAACTTATGAGATGAAAAATGATCTAAAGCTATACGTCTCCTGATAACCATTCTGAAACTTCACTGGTTATTATGCTCATGCTTTTGCAATATCTGCTTAATATGAATAGTTTATACAAAAATAATTAAATTTTTCTATCATCATCATACAAAATATTTAAAATTATAATAAAGATCATTTAACTAAAAAATTATCTCATAATCGAATGCTGTTTAACCCTTTGATCGCTTGTTTTTAATTCAACGGTTGAAATTATTCCATACTAAATTAACCATGACAACGATATCCAATTGAAGTGAAATTTTGATAGTATGCTACAAACATCATTAAGATTTTTGTTCCAAATTTTTAGATCCATCGAAGGTCTTCATCTATCAGATCATCGCATCATCATTCATGATCATCGAAATCAAATTTTTTTGATCGATGAAGCTAGGGCCATCGGATCGAGGTGATCTTTTGCGATGACACTCTAATAATAATTATTTAGATAATAAACGATGAAGATGAACATTAAATTTTAAAATTATATAATATTTAGAAAAAAATAAGAAAAAAATTATTTTCAATCTATGATAGCGGTTATCAAAAATCACTGCTATAGATCTACAGCAGCAGTTATAGAATTGCTGCCATAGATCTATTGCAGTAGTTTTGGATAACCGCTGCCATAGATCTATGGCAGCGGTTCGATAACTATTACCATAGATTAGATTAAAAATTCTCAAATTTTCTCCTCTCTCCCGTGCGTGCTCGATCTCTCTCACTCTCTCTCCCTCCCTCCTCTTCGTCATCCGTGAGGCTCCTTCCCCTCCGACCGACGTCGCCCCTCCTTCCCCCTCGATCAGTGCCGCCCCTCCTTCCCCCTCCCCCTTCGGCCACCTATCCCTGGCTGCCCCTCCCAACACCACCCGCCTCCCCCCACCCATCCCCCACCCCTCCATTCGACCCTCCCTTGGCCCCCAGCGAAACCCTCCCTCCGGCGAACCCCCATCCGACCTCCCTCGGCATCCTGTGAAACCCCCCTCCGACGAAACCCCCCTCCACCCTCGCTCGATCCCCCGCGAAACCCCAACCCCTCCCAGCCCCCCATCCGGCCCTCCCTCGGTCCCCAAATGAACCTCCCCTTCGGCGAACTCTCATCTAACCCTCCCTCGTGAAACACCCCCTCCAGCAAACCCCCATCCACCCTCGACCCTCCGTCGGCCCCTCGTGAAACCCCTCCCGCACACTCTATCCTCTTTCGGCCTTGGTGCAAAAACCAAACCTCCCCTTCTGGTGAGTCCCCTCCACCCTCCTTCGGCCCCTGCGAAACCCACCCCCTACCACCACCACCATTCTGATCCTCCCCCGATCGAGTGCGAAGCCTCCTTCGATCTCCTCATCACTGTGCCCCCCTCCTTGCCCCCCATCCTCGGCCACCCCTACTCTCTCTCTTTCTTCTTTTTCTCTCTTCTCTATCTCACTATCTTGCTTTTGTTTCATAGGTTACCTCTAGTGTCATCGTCCTCCTCTAGCATCATTGTCGGCGACCCTCATAGCTTTCGATGCGATCTGCTCTCTATAGCTATAGATATAATTTTTTTTTAATTTTATAGTATTATTTATTAATCATGTATATTTATAATAATTTATAGAATATTTATAATAAATATTATAAATATTTATTATAAATATTATAATTATCTATAAGTCATAGTTTTTGGATCGTGCCATGTTGGTGGCTGTGGACTAGATCTATCAACGGATTGGATTCGGATCGAAATCTAGATATTCAAATTTGGATCTAATTTTAATTACTGGTATCAAATCCAAACTCGAATACTCAACGAGTCTGTACTTAAGAGAGGAATGGAGGGATCCAGCCTTGCCGCCATCATTGGGAGGGAGGGGGTCCGACCTCGCCGCCTTCATTGGGAGGGAGGGGGTCTAGCCTCATCGATGAGGGAGATCGAGAGAGGGAGAGTGGGAGATCGAGAGAGCGAGAGAGGGATGAAGGGGGTCCGGCCTCGTCGACATCACTAGGAGGGATGGGGTCCGACCTTGCCGATGAGGAAGATCGAGAGAGTGAGAGAGGGAGGGATGGGGTCCGACCTCATCGACAAGAGAGATTGAGAGAGGAAGAGAGGAAGATCGAGAGGTGGAAAAGCTGGGAGGGAGGGGTTCAGCCTCACCACCATCACCAGCGAGAGAGATCGAGAGAGGGAGTGATCGAGGGGATGGCACACAGTCGAGCCAGCTCGGATACATAGCTGAGCCGGCTTAGGCCATGATCGGGTCGGTTGGGGGAGGACTCTAGCCAGATGTCTCAAGCATGGAGCTGACTATCTCAGGCATGGAGCCAGCTCGACTTTCGAGCGAATAGAATTTGATATGTCTCTCTAAGGTTCCAACTTTAAGCCCTAAGGTGCCACCATCATTTACTTTGTTCTTCTTTCAGATTTTTGGATTAACACCAAGGTTTGTGCAAGAGATCGGATCTACGACTGTTGCTCATCCTTAATTATTTATGAATGTAATTCATGTTGTAGAATTTATTGCATAACATTTTTTGGATGTTTATATCATATTGCTTTTGTTTATTGCATTGCATAATGATTGACCCATCAATTGATTAGTGTACATATTAGAGACTATTTATTGATGCTATACTAATATTATTGTTCAACATGTTATATTGATTAATATTCATTAACGTTGCAGGTCATGATGGCATCAAAATGCCATCTAGCTTTCACCCCTACCCCTCGGTGGGTTACGCGCAGTTTAGCATCCGAGGAGCAATCGAAGCATACTCTATTCACCTTGGCATCGGCTGCTCAGGAACCTCCACCATCATCATCTACTCTACCGATGGCATCTACTCTACCGATGTCATCTACTCCATCGACAGTTGAGCCTCTACCATTGCCCATATCTGAGGCACATGCTACTACACAAGCATCTGAGTGTATGTTTTTATTATATTAGCACAACTTTATTTTTTATATAATATTTGTACACTTATATATTTGCATAATGTATTTGCATTGTAGGTGCATCATCTAGCCGGATATTTCCTGGTCCCATACGTATGGCAAATGTGTGGAACTGCCAGCATCAGATGTTGGTCAATTACGATGCGGAGGGAAGACCGGTATGAGAGACCATGCGAAGATGCATTTTTTTTTGGAGTGCTTGTGAGGTAGTTGGACATCATTCCTATAGAGCCCAAAGACTGACGTTTGATGGATGCTGTTGTCAAAAACTGGGTATGGGAGGAGATTTGGGTAAGTACGCTCATCTTAGTTATATTTATGCATTTTATATGTTTACACTATATATATTTGATTAGAATAATTTTATAACTAATTTTTGATAAATTTATGTAGAGGACGTATGACTTCTCCGATCTCGAGAGGGCTCGAGATGCCCAAATGAAGAAGATCGGAGAGTTATACCAGGGTTACAAGATCAAGCTCCATAGAGGATGGCTCGAGCACCGATGAGACACTCTGAAGGAGCTTATTCCCTAGATACAGAACTATCCTCCGAGTCAGTGGGAGAGAATGGTTAGACACTGAAGGAGTCAGGAGTTCGAGGTAAAATTCCTAACTTTTAAATTTTTCAATACGCTTAAAGTTTTATTTAAATATTTTTTAAAATATTTATTATTTATTTGATTACTTGTTAGGCTATCTTCCATCAGAACCGAGAGAATCGTGTAGCCCAGGAGTATACGCACACTCTAGATCGCGAGTCTATGGCCAATCGTGTGCATAGAGAGGTAATTAATTCTAAATCTTATTAGATAAATTAAATTTATATTTTTTATCATCTTTTTGATAAATTTATTCTTTGTTATAGCTGATGAGAGATGGAGTGATGCCCAGTCATAGCGAGATCTTTCGATCCAGCCACATGGACAAGACGGGCAGGCCGATGAACGCCGCAATCGAGCATATTTTTGTAAGTATTAAATATATTAGTATATATGATTAGTATTATAAAATTTCTTATAAAATTTTATTTTAATTTATAATTATAGGATTAGTTAGATGCACTCGCGAGCGAGGGCTTGGATACCTCTGGACCCTATAACCATCTATCTCAGATCTTGGGGCCTGAGCACTCTAGGAGGATCCGATGTAGGCCTGAACACATGCCGATGAGCTATTGATCTGAGGCGAGCATCTCCTCATAGACTTTCAGTGTCGTCAGTCTGGAGGAGTTTGAGGAGGCGTTGGCACAGGCAGATCATACTATGATGCGGGCAGATCGGGTTGAGGAGCACACATCTTATCTAGAGGGCATCGTGAGAGACATGATGTCGACGCTCAGTATGCATTTTGGAGTCTTGGGCTTTGAGGATATATTGGCCCCCATTTCAGCTCTAGCTCTGGCTCCAACTCCAGCTCCGACTCTAGCTCTGGCTCTGGCTCCAGCTCTAGCTCCGGCTTTGACTCCAGCTTCGACTCTGGCTCCTGGTGACAACGATGATGATGTAGATTTAAGAAACTTTTGATGTATTTTATTTTTTTAAAAAAATATTATAATAAATTTTATTTGATAATAAAATTTTAGTATTTTAGAATAATTTTTATATTTCTTATATTTTTTTATATTATATATCTATATTTATCAGATAAAATATATAAAAAATAAAAAATTTATTTTTATAATTATTCAAGATCTATGGTAGTGATTTTATAATCGCTGCCATATCCGTACCAACCACTACCATAAGTTTCTAATGTAAACGATGCTAACCACTGCATTAGATCTATGACAGCGGTTAAGAAATCGCTACTATAGATTATCTATGGCCGCGGTTACATACCGCTGCTATAGATTAACTATGATAGTAGTTACATAACTACTGCTATAGATCGATCTATTATAGTGATTTATAAACTACTACAATAGGCTATCTATGACAGCAGTTCAAACAACCACTACAACAACCGCTGCCATAGAGCTATGGCGACGATCGCAATAGCAGCGGTTAGAAACCACTGCCATAGCCTATGGTAGTGGTTTTTTGGACTACGGTAGCGGTTACAAAGTGCTGTCGTAGCCCTTTTTGGTAGTAGTACTACTTCTGAAGGTCGGAGAATTTCTTCGATCAATCCCAACTATATTGCACTTTGTTAGAGGACCACGACGAGCTTCCTTCCAACAATTGAATTTTTTTTCTTGCTACATTGAGCTCGACCTCGAGAGAGCTAACTTTTGAGGTCAACATCCAAGATTTATTGCTAGCTCACTTCTTGATCTCTTTGAGTTCTACTTCAAAATTCCTTTTCTTTCTAATATAGTCCATGGAATCCTTTTTCTGTGCTTGACGGAGGTGGGTGATCTTGATCGTAATCTCTGAATAGTTTTTCCTTAATTTTTAAAGTTCATCTTCGACTTTCTTCAATTTGTTTTTTGTATGACAAACTTCCTTCTCTAAATGTCTAATGTGAGTTTTCAGGAGAATACCCTGAGGCAGAGGATCGGCTTTGATAGGAGACTGCATTTAGTGCATAAAAACATCACAACATGAAGGAATTGTGAAAGAGAAACTTATTTTCATTGATCTAAATATTTTTGGATACAAGAAAAAAGTATAGATAAAAAAAAGTTACAATGATGAAAAATTTTCAACCTCGGGAGGCACGATAGTGGATGAAGTCGGAGCATTCTCTACAACCTTAGGCTTTGAAGTAAGCTTGGGAGTTGTGGCAGTAGGTTCGGAGGCTTCAGGCTAGGTTCGACAATTGGGGAGGCGACACCGGTGTTGGAGGGACCCACTTCATCGTCGAGCTCCTCCATTAGAAAATCAAGGTCCATGTCAGGGAACTTCTTCACAATCCTCTCCATGTAGATCTCGAACCTCTTCAAGAAGACCTCTTGGATGAAGGAAATCTTGATATCGTCCATTGCCTTGGAGAACTTGAAGGCTTCCATAGCTCTCTCTTTCTCGATGCTAACCTCCTCCTCTACTTTCTTCCTCTTATCCTCCTCGAGAGTCGAAGCAGCCTTCAGTCTTACTGATGCTTGTTCCTCCCTCAGCAGCGCTTCCCAAAGATTCTCGACCTCGATAGACTGGACTTCCGAAGCCACCTTCAAATGGTTGACCTTAGCCTGAATACTCTTCGTCCCTACCTGGCTTCCTGAAGGGCTCTTGAAGCCTCAGCTTGGCATAGACTTGCCACTTCTGAGTAAGTGTACAAGTAGTGCCCCAATTGTAGAATAAAGAAAAAAGCAGATCATGACTTCGAGGTATATTGACATTCAATCAAGCTCAGGAGAGACCGATTACCTCGAGGAAGGTAACAAAAGATTCTTCAAACCTCTCTGCACTTTCGGTCCGAACCATCTTCTTGACGATGTGTGGGACGACACTCCCCTCCATTAAAGAACGAACGACCTTTCGATCATCCAAAAAACCCTACTCCATGTAGGAGCTCTCAACGACCGAGCCTCTAACCTTCCTCCTAATTTTTTTGGTAATAGCCTTCTTCTTCTTCTTCTTCTTCTCCGCTACTCCTTGCTCGAGAGGCATGGGGATGGTGGTTTCACCAGGAAAGGTTGGGTTCAGTGCGGCCATAGTAATTTCTGGATCAAAAGTGACTTGGGTTGGCATGGCCAAACTCGTTTCTTCAACATAGGCCCTTTTCGATGGCTCCCAGCAGGACTGTCCTTTCTCTGAAGGGTTTAGATTTCTTGTGATAGATGGTTCAGCTCTTTCGAAGTCATCTCTGTGATAGTAAAAATTGAGGTCATAAGAAAGAATAGGGAATAACTGATAAATTATAAAAAATCACCTATCGGATTAAGGGGACTGAGGCCAAGATTAAACAGGATCTGATTATCCAGTAGACCAGGTATCGAAGGAGCTCGGTAATCCTTTAGCTTGCTAGCTGAGTCTCGATCTTCTTTTTCTGGCCTAGGGGCTCGACAAACTGAGTCTCTCAAATCCCTCCATGAAGGAAGCCCTAATTCTAAGGAAGGACATGAGATGAAAAATGATTTTTCTTTCTAGTTATGAATGGAGGAAGGGGCGCCCTTAAGCAATCCCTTCTTGCCGAACTGAGGGGAGACATACCACCAATTCTTGGCCGTAGGGTGGTGTTTGAAAATAAAAAAGTTGCAGAACAAAAAAATTGTAGGTCGGATCTCGACTATGATGCACAAAGAAAGAAATCCTATGATAAACCTAAACGAGTTCGGCACCATGGAGGCAAACAAGATGTTTAGGAACCTGAAGAGGGCTACAATGAAGGAAGGGATTGGAAGTTGAAGTCCAACATTAAGAGCCTCAGTATACAAGCAAAAATAATCCAGGGGAGGGGAGCAGGCTCGACCACTTGGTCCAAAAAGCTCAAGCTCATTTCCAAGGATATCCCATACTAGATCCGCATCAAGGAAAGGTCATTAGGATAAAGTACACAAGAAATGGTGCTAGGGATAAAAGGGGAACAAGGTGCTTCAATGGGCTCGGCTTCCTTAAGGATTGGATCTATCAGAACTAGGTGGGGCGAACTCTCAGAACAAGTCAACCAGAATTCTTCGACGGACGTACAAATCAAACTAAACCCAAAAAAGATCCCAAAAATCAAAATCAATAAGGGATAAAATCTTTTTGAAGAAACTGAAAGGTCAAGAAATGAAAAGCTTCAAAATGATCAAAAGAAGTTGGGAACTAACCTAGATTGGTTGAAGAAGGCAAGAAGACAATTTGCAAAGCAAAAATCGGATGAGAAGGTGCCTATGGCTAGAGGAAATAGGGGAGGATTGAAACTCTTAGATGGGAAGAAGGTAGAAACCAAATGAAGGAGAAGAAGACTTGGTCGAAGTAAAGCGAAGGAGGAGGAAGAGGAACTTAAATAACCAAGGAAGGCCCGAGGCAGTTATGATTGCAGGTTTTCTGCATCCGATCTTCACCTGACATGTGTCCCACTCATCATGACTAGCGTGGATGGCTGGCAGAACTTTAATGATGCCATATCTCGAGCACTACTTTGATAAAAATTTTGAAATCTTGTCCTTTTAGGTTGTCATGTATTGAAGAAGCTTCGGCGTCAGTGTGGACAATATCAAAATTCTACACCTAATGGAAGTGAGAAGTTAGGAAAGAACTTCGACACTTGCATTTGTACTCTCTTCTTTTGAACTTCAAACTCGAGAGTAGGGGGACTAATGTTGGTGATAAATCCGCTCCTATTGAAGTTCAGCAAGATGCCCTACCTCGAAGCAATTCCATTTGATGGTGGCAATTATGATCGAACTTTAATCAGTATGAATTCTATCTCCAATTCACTCTGGGATAGCCGACCTTCAACTCATAAATGCCAAATGATCTTCTTAGTTTTGACTATCAGATCTTTTAGATAACTACAAAACCCGAAGGACATCTCGAACCTTATCCGGACAAACTTGAATAGTAAAAATAGTCGCCTAAGCAGTTAGCCAAGTATTTGGCTAAGTATTCGACGCCTGCATAATTCAGCTTGATTGACCTTGAAGCCGACCGAACTCCTCTTCAACTAGATCTCTTTTTAGTCAAATCTCACCATTACAATTAGGTTTCACGTTAAGAGTCTCGGACCGGCATAGCTTCTCCTCAAACAAACTTCTACACCTTGTTGTAGGTGGTGAATCTTGGCATTCCTACGTTGAGAGCCTTGGGCATGCAAACTAAAGTTAGCAGAAGAACCTCCTCATCCATGCTAGTTCAACTCCCAACTCAGCAAATACCTGCCAACCTATGGACTACCTAAAAAATGGCCGAACTATGGCTATTAATCTCCAATGGATTGATAAGTCACGACAACGGACACCATCCTTCATAACAAACTTTATGTGGCATCGAGCGGCCCTCTAACTGGTAGTTACGACTATCACCATCAGTTTGCTACGAGCTATACCTATATAACGGATCCTTCAAATACATTTTTCTCTAAGCACTCATCTCCATCTTAATTTTTCTGAGCATTCCATTCTTATTGGTTAGAGAACTGACTTGAGAATCAGAGGATCCTACTGGAGCCACCCTCCTCCAATTTGAACTTCTTCTTGCAGGTCCCGTCAGTGGCCCCATCTTCGTCCACTCCAATGACTCCGATGTCGGCATCATTTTCTACACCAACAGCTGGCATAATGCTCTAGCATAAGTTCAAGAGGACTCGAAATCAGCTCAAGTCATCTCTATCTCAGAAAATAAAAACCTTATTTCTGTGAACTGAGACCAAGACATCTCAAAAATTTTTGAGTCATCTCGAAGTGAAACCAAGATGTCTTCAAACAAAAAACAAAGAAGTCTCCAAACACATGACAACTTTTAATGGCTAGTTTCTGCAACATTTTCAATGACTCTTTTTTGGTTCTAACGACTATTTTAGAGCTTCCAACAGCTAGAACTCACTCTCCAACCATCTCTAAAGATATTTAAAGATGGAGAATCAATTTAGAAGTAAGATTAAGGAAGATTATGAGAGAAATCATTTTCAAATGAAAGAAATTTCATTGCACATCAAAAAGAGAAAAAAAGAGAGAGATTTTATAGTAATTTCAAAGGATATTCAAGAGCTATCTTCTACAACTTCTCAATCATTCTCTCAAGCCTCAAAGAAGAGTTTTCAAGCTTCAAAAGAGTCGATTATTCAACCTCTTCTTCATGCTCAAAGAGTTTAAAATTTTATTTTTTATGTTGTGCTAAAACTTTCATTTATAATTTTATTTTTGTACAATAGTTTCTTTGAAGAAAAAAAACTTAAGGATTAGGCCTGTCCAAGCCCGGAATTGGACTTGTTAGGTTTTGGTTGATTGGCTTGAAAAATCAACTAGGTTGTTAGTAAATCTGAAAAACTAATAGTGTAAAATTTTTGTTGGTGCTCTTATGAAAATCAACTGAATTTGTTTGTGGGCCCGAAAAAACAAACATACTATAATCAAGGATAAATTATAGTAAAAATCCTAAGAAAAGCTTGGAGAGTGGAAGTAGGTGTAGGTTACATTGAACCACTATAAATTATGGTGTGTTTGTGTTGTGCTTCTTCTTCTATCCCTTTGCATGCTTTTAATTCTTACTTTACTCTTACACTTTGGTTTTGTTATATTAATTCCGTTGCTACACCATTGCTTACATTCTAGAATCACTAAAGATAGCACACATTGAAGCATATATTATTTAGAAAGTAAATTTGGCCTAAAATTTTATAAGAATCTAATTCATCCTTCCTAGGTTGCTATCTTTAGGCAATAATTGGTATTAGAGCAGGTGCTCTAATATTTGATTATTAACCTGGCGGTTAAAGAGCAAAAGGTCTTAGCAACCCAAATAGTATCATTTTTTAATGAAGGCCATTCTATTGATCATCCTCCACTATTAAATAAATCAAATTACATACATTGAAAAATTAGAATAAAAATTTTTATACAATCACATGATTATAATTTATGAAAGATTAAAATCAATGGCCGACACACACCTAATGCATTGATTGGTAATGAAGAAACAATCCAACTAAATGCTAAGACTTTAAATATGCTTTATTGTTCATTAGATATAAATAAGTTTAATCTAATTTCTTCTTGCATTTCAACAAAATAAGTTTGAAAGAAATTGAAAATGACTTATGAGAGAGCAAATCAAAAAGAGGAATCAAGCTACCAAGAAGAAAAGAAGCTCACCCCAACTTATGCCTCATGGCTCATGAGAATGAAAATAAAAAGAAAAAAAAATAAAAGAAAAAAAATATTAATTAAGGAGGAGCAAGGCATAGAAAAAAAGAGAAAGAGAAAGAAGGTATCGCCAATTTTTGCCTCATGGCTAATGAAAATGAGGTAAATCTTGAAAATTCTTCTGACTTTATATTTGATAAATTATATAAAGCCTTCAATGATTTAATGAATGAATATAAAAAATTAAGGCTAAAAAAAAAGAAGCTTAAAAGTTCAAACATATCTTTATTTGAATAAAAGAATAAGATTTTGATGAAAAAAGATAATCTTTTGAAAAAAAAGCAAATGTTGGATGAAGAAAAGAATAAGAGTCTAATTGAAAATGATGAATTATTAAAGAAAAAAAAAATTTGATGGAAGAAAATAAAAAATTATCAAAATATGAAAAATCTCTTATAGAAAAAAATGCCAATTTAAGAAAAGAGATTGAAAGATTGAAGCCTGTGCGTAATAAGTTTACAATTGGCTCTCAAAAGCTTCCATCTATTTTAATCGGTCAAAAAGCTATTTTTGATAAAGCTAAAATTGGCTATAATTTATTAAAAAAATAAAAATTTATGAATAACATGTTTAGCAAAGTTTTCTAAAAGTCATTCTGTAGTTTGCTTTAAATACAACAAAATTAGCCATAAAATTTCTGAATGTAATGCCAAAAGAATTGGTTATACTTTGGTTAAGTAAATTTGGATTTCAAAAGAAATCATATGTACTAACTCCAGTGGATCCAACATGGCTTGGGTACCAAAAATTAGAAAATAATTTTATAGGTATACCAAGGATCCAATGAAATAAAAAAAAATATTATGAATGGATGCCTTGAGAATAAAATTAGATGGGTGATGATGTTTGATAAAATCTAAACTTTTCTCTCATCATACCATTAATGATTGTTAAAAATATTTTGATTGATTAAATCCATTGATTAATTTGCATGCATATGGTAATTCCTTGTTTGAAATATTTTTTTTAGATTATTGATTGATTTTGATACTTATAATGATCATACTCTCTGATTTGAATGTTTGAATATATTGATATTACTTCAATTTTTAAATCTATGTACTTTTATCTATATATCATGCTGATTGTTATAAGCATAATTTTTACTTTAAATTCAGCATGCTCCTCTAACTCCTCATATCATGTTATCATTTAGAAAATTTAAATTGAAATAATCATGATTGTATAAGGATCCTTTTGATTGCAAAACTTATAAATCAGACAAATTTTTGATATTTTCCCCATAAGATGCTAAATTATCAAAATTCTTCTAAAATTTTGCATGAAATAAGTATTTGAAGGTAAGACATTCAATTATAAAAATCAAGTGCTTGATATGTTGATTTACATTGCATCTTAGGTTAACCTCTAAGGATTTCAAAACTTCCTAGTTGAATTAAACTTATAAAGTCTTTATCTAGTTTTTTCTTGATTTTATTTTATTTTATTTGATTATTAGAACCCTGCAATTGATTAACCTTTTATCTCCTAAATTTACTTGAATATCATTCTTGATCGATTATCGATTTGATTATCTTTTTTGATCTTAAAAGAGAATTTATTGATGAATATTTATACTTTATGCCAATTGATTAATTTTAAAAATTGAATTTAAAAAATGTTCTTCTTGAATCTTTTGAAGTTGATATCAAACATGATATTTCAAGAAAGCTATCATTTATATTTAAAGCTAAACATTTTAAGAGGACTTCAGTTTTAATTAATTAGTATCAAATAGCTTATTATTTATCATGTATTTGATTGATTTATCTTTTGATAAAAAGAGAAAAATATCTTTGTTTTAAATCTAATTTGCTAATATCAATTCAAATTGATTTGTTATTCTAAATCCTTAAAACTATTTGATTTGAATCGATTCATCTTTATCAATTTAAAACTAAAATAATTTGTATCAAGCTGAATTTGGAAATTGATCTTTAAGTAGTATTAAACTATCCAAAAAATTATAATTTAGTCTAAATTTTAGTTTAATTGGTATCAAGAAAATCTTTCAAAGAAATGACTATTTGGTTTGATTTTCAAAAAAAATAGTATAAAATTAATTATTTTTATAATTAGTATCAAAAAGTTTCTTTTTAAAAAAATTTTCATTCTTGGTATCAATTGTATCATCTTTGTCTTGCATGTTATTGCATTATTTTTGGCAAAAAAATTGAATATGATGTTTCAAATCTATTTTACATTGATATACTCTTGATATGATATCTTTAGAGATAAATTTAAAGAATATCATAGATTTTTCTGAACTTAATTGAGTGATATTTCTTATGACAAGAAAGATTTGAATTTAAATAGAAATTTTTTTTGATAGATGTACATATCATACTCTTTTGATCTTCTTGATGTTTGCTCTTATTATATACATCCTTTTATAAACATTCTTTAAATTTAATAAAAAATATTTTTTTAAAAAATTTGGTGTCTTCTTGAGTGAATGCTATACTTGATTAATATTTGGATTAATTAATGCTTAATTTACGTAATTGATGCTTGTACTTTTAAAATTTATTTAATTTTAAAATTGCTTTGTTTGCTAATGTAAGGGAGAGAAAATATTAAAGAAGAAATGATCATTTAATTGAAAAAATCTTTGAAATTAAAAATATCTTTCATATTTAGAAAAATCTAAATTTAATGGTTAAATTCATATTAAATATGATTGATTTGAAAGAAAAATGTGGAGAAAAGTTGAAAGGTAAAATAATCAAGCTATAATTATGAAAATAGGAAAAGATGATATTTTCAAAATATTAAAAAAATAAATTCTTGGTATCTCCAAAATAAGGAGAGAAATACTTTTTTATCTTGATTTGATTGAAAATTTTGATTAATTTGTATTAAGATAAATAAATTTTGATCTTAAGTTTGAAATCAATTATTTTATAATCTTCTTAAATTAAGCTTTCATGTAATTATCCAATTTGATTTATATGATCTGATTGCTCTATTTTTTGGATAATTAATTAGAGTTAAATTAAATTTAAAATCATATTCTTACTCTAAGAAATAAATTTCTAAACTCAATATTAAAACTTATTTAAAAATTTGAATTTGATACTAGATTTTTTATGTGCATTGCAAAATCCTTATAAATTATTTATTTTGAAGTAATTCTTTCCTCAAGGCAATAAATTTTAAAATATGACTATCATTTGCTTTGATACTATTTATTTTACTTTTCTTGATATATACTTGATACATATCTTTTTTGAACTTAATTGATTAATTTTTTTAAAAAAAAATTAAATACTAAAGTATATTTTATGCTTGATTTCGTATTCAAATCTTTTGAAAACTTTATTCCTCTTAAAGCTTAAAGGTATATATTTAAAAAATTAATTAAAAAGATCATATTTATTTAAAAAAAAAGAAAGCTTATGATATTTAAATTCAAGCTAATTTTTAAAATTAAAATAAATATTTTAAACTTATTTTGAGTCAAAGAATAAATTTTTAAAAGGAAGATGATTCATTTAAATTAATTTTTTGAACTTGAAACATCTCTTACTTTGATGCATTCATATTATTGATTTTGATGATTATTTCTTATTTCTTTCCATAAGCTTTTTGATGTTGTTAAAAAGAAAAAGAAGTATATTGAGTATATGCTTGAAGGACTAATGCTTAAGAAACTAAAATTTTTTATGCTTGAAATCTTGATACTCATTGATTTGAATTGAAATATCATTTTGATATGAGTATATAAAATATGTATGTACTAATGATCTGCAATAAATTAAAATCTCAATAAGAATTTTTATGAAGTTTAATTCATTATTCTTGCCTTGATTCATATTAGTTTCTTTAGCATATACTCAAAGATTTTGCCATCATCAAAAAAGGAAAGATTGTTGACTCTATGATTGATTTTGATGATTACCAAACTTTGATTATATTATGTATTTAATCATATGTTTCAAGAATGTATGTAGGTCTTTCCAAGTGCTAAAATTGAAGAAATATTCATTAGAAAAGATCTCTACAAATTCTCTTAGTCAAAGTCTTCAAAGAAAAAATTTTTGAGTTCAAGACTTAATAGAGTCATCTCCAAAAAATTTAGAGACATCTTCAAAAAATTTAGAGCCATCTCTAGAAAATTTAGAGTCATCTCCATGCTGTTTGGCATGCCAGCACAATGCTCTGGCATAGATTCGAGAGGACTCCAAATTAGCTCAAGTCATCTCCATCTCAGGAAATAAAAATCTTACTATGAACTGAGACTAAGACGTCTCAAAAATTTTTAGTCATCTCAAAGTGAAATTGAGACATCTCCAAAAAAAATAGGAAAGTCTCCAAACGCGCAATAGCCTTTAATGGCTAGTTTATGCAACATTTCCAATAGCTTTTTTTTTTGTTTCGACGGCTATTTTAGAGTTTCCAATGACTAGAACTCAATCTCCAACCATCTTCAAGAATATTTAAAGATGGAGAATCAATTTGGAAGTAAGATTATGGAAGATTAAGAGAGAAATCATTTTCAAATGAAAGGGATTCCATTGCACATCAAAAAGAGAGAGATTTTGCAGTGATTTTAAAGGGCATTCAAGAGCTATCTTCTATAACTTCTCAAGCATCTTCTCAAGCCTCAAAGAAGAGTTTTCAAGTTTCAAAATATTTGATTATTTAACCTCTTCTTCATGCTCAAAGAGTTTAAAATTCTATTTTTTATGTTGTGCTGAAACTTTCATTTGTAATTTTGTTTATTTACAAGTTTCTTTGAGAAAAAGAAACTTGGAGATTAGGCCAGTCCATGCCCAGATTTGGACTTGTTAGGTTTCGGTCGATTGGCTCAAAAAACCAACTAGATTGTTAGCGAACTCGAAAAACTAATGGTGTAAAATTTTGGTTGGTGCTCCTATGAAAATCAACTGGATTTGTTTATAAGCCCAAAAAAATAAATACACTATAATCAAGGATAGATTATAGTAAAAATCCCATGAAAAGCTCGAGAAGCAGATATAGGTGCAGGTTGCACCGAACCACTATAAATTATGGTGTATTTGTATTGTGCTTCTTCTTCTATCTCTTTGCATGTTTTTAATTCTTGCTTTATTTTTATACTTTAGTTTTGTAATATTAATTCCGTGGCTACACCATTACTTACATTCTACAATCACTAAAAATCGTACAAATTGAAGCACATATTGTTTAGAAAGTAAATTTAGCATAAAATTTTATAAGAACCCAATTCACCCCCCCTCTTGGGTTGCTACCTCTGGAAATACAACAAAACTTATCAAAGACATGCTGAACTTCGACCGAATGAGTTTAAACAATAAAAAATGTTGCCATTCAACTGGTTCTGATCTTCAGCTCAAGATAGACAGTAGAACTCCATCGAGTGATGAATCCCAGCACAGCCTAATTTTGTCTAGTGGCCGACCTTCAAAGCAGCCAAATTTTTTACTATAGATGGTAGACCTTGGCACTCCTATACCAAAGACCTTGATCGGATGAACTTGAGTCAGGAAAGGGACTTCACCAACAACGTAAGTTTGAGCCTCCCCCTGTAGGGCATGACCACGGTGCTAATCAAGAAGTCTATCATCCTTTTCAAGCTTCAGCCCTCAAAACATTACTGATATTCACCTTTGGCCAACCTTAAGGGCGGCCAAACTTTCGAGAGCAAGTAGAACATCACCGGTGAGAAGCTATGAGTCTTAACACACCTATCTCAACTTCTAGTCGATTTGGGATCCCTGCCATCTCAATCGAGTTTCTATCAGAAAGCCTAGCCCTAGTCCTCATTAAAGATCCTATTGTCCCCTCTCTGGCCTTCAATCTGAATGTCCACACCTACTTTTGGCTGACCTTGAAGGCGGCCGAGCTTTCGAAAGTTATCAAAGACAGCACCAACAAAATCTAAGCTTGAAACCCGATCGCCAGTTCACCATCCACTATTTGGAGGCCGACCTTCAAGATCGGCCAGTCTGACTTCGAGTTCTTCATTCCTGACATGGACAGCTTGCTACCAAGCAAAGAAATCTGCAACCTTTTATCTAAACTCCAATAAATAAAATCCAACCACCTACAAGTCGCGATAAATGATAGCCCACTCTCTGTAACAAACTTCTAGTAGCCTGAATGGCCTACTGATATTCTATTATGTCCATTACTATCATTCTATTATGAGCTCCACCTATAAAAGAGATCCTTCAGATATATTTTTCTTTCTAAGCTCTCCTCTCTACTTTGATTCTTTTGAGTACTCCATTTCTTGTTGGTCAGAAAACTAACTTGACTATCGGAGGGTCCTACTAGGGCCACCCATCTCTGGTCTAGACTTTATCTTATAAGTCTCGTCGGCAGTTTCGTCTTCTCTAGCTCCAGCAAATTTCAACATCCAACTATTTCCTGCACCAACACTCCTCAATCCTTGTAACATAGTCTATACAAAAGAAGTAATCTATGACAGGTCTACTTGGGGTGCCACTGAGTGCTCTCTATCTATCCTTAGTCCATCCAATACAAGCTCAATAATTCTCCTTATGTGGTCATCATCCAATCATTTAGTGGAGGGTTAAGTTAGTTGAGGTGCTCCGATGGGTGTCACTAGGGGTGTAGAAGCTAGTGGTGCTACTACAAAAGGTGTTTGTGTCTCTACTATTGGTAGTGGAGACTAGAGCTTTGAATCAGATTATGGTCCACTAGGTCTTGCCTCAGCAACTAGAGAATCTATGCTAGCCACTGCTCAAACAAAACAGTGCATGTGGCTTTCATCGAAGACTCAATACCTTTGGATCGTCATCAAAGACTGCCATAAAATTTCTGAACTAAGCTAGGATAGGCCAAAAGATTTAGAGAACACAAAAACTCCCATCCTTACTCCTTAGTCCACCGTCTAATCATAAAATTCTCCATTTCAAAGAACTCAAAATATATCTTGCAGCTGGTGGTCACCACATGTGTGCCGAGGGGGATTGTGGATGGAGGAGAATAAGGTGGAGGATGGGAAGGCATGGGCTCACTATGGGTAGGCACATCATTTCGAACTTTTGTCCTTCATTCAACTTGTTCTTAGACATAGGGGCACTTCAATCGATAGGTCAATTGCTTCTTTAGACTGATACATGCTCAAAACTAGAAGGAATGAAAGGAAAATAACAAAAGGAGGGCTTAGAATGGTCTAGCAAAACTGTGGAGAGGGACCTAGGGCAAACAATGAAGGAATAGTAAAGTTTGGGAAAGGGGTGGCTCAGCTTTAAATGGGTGGTCTTGATCAGGAGTCAATTCATGCATTCTGCTCAAGTTGATTCATGAGTTTTGCTTGAGTCAACTTGAGCTAGAGTCGACTGGAACCTAAGTACGAGTCAACTCAAGCTCAGTCTTAAACTAAATGTTGACTTGTTCAAAAGAAAAATCAACACTTAAAGCAAGAGACAACTCAAGGGAATACAAACAGGAAATTTCAATTTGGAATCAATCAAATAAGGATCAAAGAAAGAGTAATTCAAAGAGTTTCAAGGAGAGAGAAAATAGCTAGGAGATTGCTTAGTCAACAAGGTTACACACTCCTAACTTTCTTTTAATTATATGGAACCTTTCTTGCTTAAGGTTTTGGTAAAGATGTCTGCTAATTGTCTATTGTGCTCATAAAATTAAGCATTATATCACCATTTTAAACATGATCTCTTCTGAAGTATTATCTTATCTCAATATGTTTAGTTCTTGAGTTCTTAATGTCTTTTCTCTTATGAAGTAATATCTTATCTCAATGCCATAATCTTCTAATTATTGCTTAATTCATAATATTTGCACACAACAACTTTTGATAGTAATATACTTAGTTTCTGCCGTAGATAATGTTGCCAAATTTGTTTCATACTAAACTAAGAGATTAACACCTAGAAATTGATAAGTTTCATTTGTACTTTTTCTATCAAGTTTGCAACCAACAAATTCAGCATCAGAAAATTCAATCCATTCAATAGATTGAATATCAAGAATACTATAAACCAATATTGAAAGTACTAATTAAGTTTCTAAGTACCAATTAGAAGAATTCTGCTCAAGTCAAATCATGAGTTCAACTCAAGTCAACTCGAGCTGGAGTCAACTAGAAACCCAAGTATGAGTCGACTCAAGCTCAATCTCAAACTAAAAATGTTGACCTCTTTAAAAGAAAAATCAACACTTAAAGCAAAAGATGACTCAAGAAAATACAAACAAGAAAAATTCAATTTGGAATCAATCAAATAAGGATCAAAGAATGATTAAATCAAAGAGTTTCAAGGAGAGAGAAAAGGGCCAGGAGATTGATTAGTCAAAGGGATCACACACTTCTAACTCTCTTTTAATTATACTAAACCTTCCTTACTTAAGGTTTTAGTAAACATATCTACTAATTGTACATTGTGCTCACAAAATCAAGCATTATATCACCATTTTAAACATGATCTCTTATAAAATGATGTCTTTGCTAGAAAACTTGGGTAGGGTTTCATGCAAGCCTTTCAAATTTTTTTCAAAAAAATGAGTGAAAGACTAAAATATTAATCCTATTAATCTAATTTATGCATATGATCACATCATTAAATATCTACCCTCTAGAATCTATGACACAATAAGATGCATGTTTAAATCTAAAAAATAAAAAATAAATAAGTATTGATCATATCAATACCGGTCTAGATCAAATCTAGGATGTAAAAAAGATCAGATCTTTTTACCTGAGCGTAGGTCGAGAACTTTGCTGCTGATTCTCATGGATGTAATCATTGTTTAGAGCTACACAGGATATCCGACCTCTACAGATTGTCCACATGAAGCTCTTATGCTAATCGAAGATTTGACGATCAAAGATCTATATGGGGTGCTAGCTCCTTGTAGATTTCTTTTGATTATTGATCCAATTTTCTTTCTTCAAATCTCCTAGACCCTTCAAGTGATGAAGAACCAGAGGAGGATGAATAAGAAGAGAAAACCTTTCTCCCTTCTCTCTCAAAAGTATGTACAAAAGGACACAAAAAATCCCTAAGAGAAGAACATTTCTTCTCTTCTTATTTTTCTCTCAATAGGACAAACACAAGACTTGTCCTAAAGAAGGCACACACCCAACCTATGAATGCACCTCACTTCCCACACTCCTGAAAGGAATATGCCTTACAAGCCAATCGAAATATGTATTTTGATGTGTTATTCTTTTATCTTTCAAACTCATGTAATGACATTTTTATAAATAAATAAAAATAATTTTATTTCATCATGTGTTGTATTTTAATTATTTATTTAAGATTATGATGAATCCTATGGATTAGGATGATGGTTTAAGGGTTATGATGAGATCATAACTGTGAGATCTAAAATCTTAAAATCTTAATCTAAAATATTTTTGGTTGATGAAATATTGAGTTGAAAATCAATATTTCTAAAAAGACTGACACATCCTATGTATGCTCATTGAAGAGGATGATTGATCTCACAATCACTTGTGTATAATATTAATACAAAGATGTGGATGCTTAATAGAAAATAAATTTACTAAATTGATCCGACTTGAGAATATCTGATGGAGTCTTATTTACATATCAAGAGATGTTACTCATAGTAGAGTCTTGGTCATTTTGTCCATGAGACAAGATTCACAAATTTCGAATAATTCATAATCATAAGGATTAAAGAATTTTTATTTATATAACTTGTTAATCCTGATCTTACTAATATGACCAAGTCGACAATGCCAAAATAAAGTATTATTAACATATTCTCTCTTTCATTTTCTATTTTCATCAATATGAAAAATATTGTCATTCAGAGATAAGAGTCAAAAGACCATTGTCAAAAATGCCAGAACAAATTATTTCATTAGAAACTTTAATTGAGCAACCATTGCTCATTACATCAATTTCATAATCTTGTTTTAACAATAAGGTACAAAAATAAAATTTTTAATGATCCTAGGCATATAATAACAATTCTTTAGGTCTAAGATCTTTTTAGAAGGTAACTTTAAAATATTTGTCCCTATAGCTTCTACTTGGATGGACTCTCCTCTAGTGCCGCAGAGCTCGAAGTCACCATTCTTCAAAACTCTAATTTTCTATAGCTCCTGCAAAGATTTATAGATATGAGAACCACATGTGGTATTCAATACCCAAGAGTTTGAAATAAAAAAAATTCAATGATAATATTGTATGTATCTCATACATACCTTTCGATGCAACACTTACACTAGTCTTCATAGTTGCAAGGTAAGCCTTGCAATTCCTTTTTCAATGATCTGCTTTATCACAGTAAAAGCAGGTTGCTTTACCAGAGGCCTTCTTCTTCTTATTTATGTCATCTTTAGGGTTCAGTCTCCTCTTTAAATTCTTTTTGCTTGCCTTCTTCTTGGAGATCCCATCCATAAGAAGA
This sequence comes from Cocos nucifera, assembly GCA_006176705.1. Classification (NCBI taxonomy): domain Eukaryota; kingdom Viridiplantae; phylum Streptophyta; class Magnoliopsida; order Arecales; family Arecaceae; genus Cocos; species Cocos nucifera. The sequence continues at coordinate 123,767 of QRFJ01002195.1, read as the reverse complement.
AGAGGAGCCTTATCCTTCTTGATATGGCTCTTTGTTGTTTTGAGCATATTTAATAGCTCAGATAAGAAAGTATTCAGTTTGTTCATATGATAGTTCATGACAAACTAAAAAAATAATTTCGAAAGTGATTGCAGGATCAAATCCTGACTCAGCTCTCCATCCATAATAAAATCTGATTGACTTAATCGAGTGATCAGGTCAATTACCATCAATACATGATCTTGTATGGATGAACCTTCTATCATCCTAACATGGAATAACTGCTTAGATATCTTATATCTAGTAGTCCTACTATGCTCTCCATAAAGCTCTTTTAAATTGAGCAATATGGACTGAGTGTCTGTGCCATCATATAGTCTCTATAACTCATTACTCATAGAGGCCAGTATGATACATTTGATAGTTAAAGAATCATTTTGTCACATATTATATGTGGATTTATCTTTCTTTATAGCATCCTTTCCTAACGACCTAGGGTCAAGGGCATCAAGGATATAGAAGAGTTTCTCTTGATTGAGCACTATCTTTAAATTTCTTAACTAGTCCACATAATTAGAACCGGTCAACTTATTTGAATCCAATATAGCATGTAATGAAAGTGAAGAAACCATATAGAATTTAATCTATATAATAAAGAATATTACATAAGCAAACAACTCATGATGACATACATAATTAAATTAGGATTTTAATTTAATTGTGTCTTTCACTATTTTATCAGACATTATAGCCCTCTTCTATGATGATCGAGAAACCCTAATAATTTTCTCAGTAGGATTAAGATCCTAATTCCTTATAAAAGGTCTTGTGGTTACACAATAAATCTTTTTTAAGTTCAAAGATAGAAAACTCTTTCCAATTGCATCTCATGCATTTCTTAATATAATCCTGGCCTTTAAAATATTAATAGTCTTGTGGTTGCACAACAAACTATAATATTTTAGTTAAGCAGGATCCTTTATTTCTATACAGTCAAATTTGAATATTACTATCCTTATGGTTACACAACAAAGCAGTATATCCAAAAATGCCATAAGCATCTTAATGCACCAGAACAATATTATGTTAGTCCCCATAATAGGTCTTGTGGTTGCACAACAAACCTAATATAGTTCTTGACATAATAATGACCTAACATGAAGGAAGACCTTAATATAGTGAATATAATACTTAAGCACCCCAATCAAGAATTAAATTAATCTAATCGGTTAGGTAAGTGGGAGAGAGGTCGGGGTCCTCCGTTGCTTTCTTTAGATACCAATAAATTGGCTAGGTCAAATAATGGAACCACTTAGAAATCACATTCTCTTTATCAATCATGATCTACTTTCCTAGACACCAATCGATCAATTATATATCCAGACTGGTTCTATTATTGGTTAATTACACTACAGCTTAATATAATTTTTATAGAGGGATAACTTATCTTTAAGCACATTCTAATTAAATGACATAAATATAATGAACATTATAATTCATATGAAGCATTTACATGTATTGATCACATCAAACATGGCAAATCATAAGCATTCATATTAACAAATTAGCATGCAACATTAGATCCTATCATTCTAGGACAACCATCTATCACATAGCGGACATGCACCACTATGCCAGGATAACCTTACAGAATGATGTAAATCATAATCAAATTATATATAATTAAATATGATCATATCATATTTTTCAATATGCTATAAAACTATAAGCATAACAACATATGATTTAACCTAATAAGGGTGGCTCTGATACTACTATAGGGTTTGATGACTAGGGGAGCACGGATCTCAAAATAATTTATATGAAATCCTAAAACCAAATCCTAACCAAGGACCATCTTATTAAATTAAAATCATACAACATGCATTTATAATATAAACTTAGGGTATTGAAACATACTTGAATTGCTAAACCCTGACTTGAGTTTAAATTCTGGCAGCGGATGGGCAAGGGTTCCACTAGGTGCCCATATGTTCATCCTCCAATATTGATCCACATGAAAACTTGATCAAGTATCTAACACCTTTTAAATCTGATTCCTTGGATTAAACTTTTATTTCAAGAATTTAATTTTGGCCAAAACTTTCTCTTAGCCTTGCTTCCTTCCTCCTAGCCTTCCTTTTTCTTACTTTCTTTTCTTCTTGTCTTCCTTATCTCTCTTCCTAGACCCTTGTCTTAAAGAAGACTCCTTGTTCTAATTAGGACCTTATCTTAACAAGAGAAGGAAGAGAGAAATTGGACAATAGGAAGAAGGATGTTAGAAAGAGGGAATTGGATTAAATTATCCTGACTCCCCAAGCGCACCCCTATTTATAATCTACGTAGGGGCACCACCTAAAATTTCTAGTGCCCATTCAAAATATCATGCCCATCTAGAATTTTAGGACATGTGGAAGTCAAATGAAATTATTCGGAAGAGATGCCTTCTTGTAGAAGGACTCTTCGGTGTAGAAATAATTTCACGATGATTTCCAAGAGTCACAACACTTCACAAATGTGGCGCCACTATTTTGAAGGGTCAAGATCTGATCTCAAAGCCATTTGAAGGTCCATATTGAGGGCGCCAATCAGAAGTAGGCATGGAAATTTTAGAGTCCACAACCACTTGGACTCTCAAGTCCAAATGGTGCCAATTCAAAGAGGGTGGCCACTACAAGAAAAATGAATATTAGCGATAGTACTAGTGATGGTAAAATATTCTATTGCTAAAAAAGACTTTATCCAACCACAACACCGACTAAAAAATTTGCCATCAGTAATAGTATTAGTGATGATAATATTAATATTAGCGACGATGAAAGCCATCTCTAAAAGCCTAAAAATTTAATAAATATATTTAAAAATAATAAAAATATTGGCAATGGCATATTTCAATTATTAGCGATAAAGAATTTGCCATCACTAATAACATATTATTAGTGACGGCTAAGTTGACTATTAGCGATGGTGCAAGCCACCACTAAAATTATTTAAATTTTTTAAATAATTTTATAATATAAAATAAGTATTACCAACGGTGATTTTGAATATTAGCAACTAAAAAATTACCATCGCTAATAATTTTTAAAAAAATTACTTGGACAGAAAAGATTATTTTAAAATTTTATTGATGATGAAATTAGTGATGGACGACTAGCCATTGCTAATAAAATAGGAATTAGTGATGGGATGTTTTTGATCACTAATAATCCAAACCACGATCTAATCCAATTCGAACTTGATTTGAACCCGATTCGAATCCAATTCAAAATTCTGCCTAACCTAATTAAATGAGACTTTGAATCTAAATCCTACTTAGATTATAAAATTTAATTAACTTTAAATTATGTTAAATTTAATTAAATTAAATCTAATTTAAATTAATTAGGAGAAATTAGTTTTCAATTTGGGTTCAATTCGAATTCAATTCGAAATTCTATCAATTTTAATGCAATTAAACTTTTAATTCAAGTCCTAATTGGATAGTAAAACCTAATTACCTTCACATTAAGTCAAGTTTAATTAAATTTATAAAGGATTTAAATCAATTAGGAGAAATTAGTTTTCAATTTGGGTTCAATTCGAATTCAATTCAAAATCTTGTCAATCCTAATTCAATTAGACTTTTAATTCAAGTTCTACTTGGATAGTAAAATCTAATTATCTTTAAATTAAGTTAAATTTAATCAGTTTAATATAATTTAAATTAATTAAGAGAAAATAATTTTTAATTTATGTTTGATTTAAATCAAATTTAAATCAAATTTGAATCCAATTTAAAATTCTATCAAACTTAATTCAATTAGGCTTCGAATCCAAATTCTACATAGATTATAAAGCCAAATTGATCTTAATTTAATTTAAAATTAATCAAATTAAAATTAATTTAAATTAATTAAGATAAAATAATTTTTAACTTGAGTTTAATTTAAATCTAATTCGAACTCGATTTGAATCCATTTAGAAAATCTATCAATCCTAATTCAATTGGACTTTAAAATCCAAGCCTTACATGGATAGTAAAACTCAATTATCTTCATATTAAGCCAAGCCTAATTAAATTTAATTAGATTATAATCAATTAGGAAAAATAATTTTTAATTTGGGTTCGATCCAAATGCAATTGGAACTTGATTTGAATCCAATTTGAAATATCCTGTCTAACCTAATTCAATTAGACTTTGAATCTAAATCCTAATTAGATTATAAAATCTAATAATATTCAAATTAAGTCAAGTCTAATTAAATTTAATATGATTTAAATCAATTATAAAAAAATAATTTTTAATTTAGATTTGATTCGAATCCAATTTAAAATCATGTCAAACCAAATTCAATTAGACTTTCAATCCAAGTTTTACTCAAAATATTAAAGCTCAATTAATATCAAATTAAGTCAAGCCAAATTAAATTAAATATAATTTAAATTAATTAGAACTTGATTTATAAATTAATTAAGTCAAAAAATTTAATAAAATCAATATTAACTTTTAACCATCCAAAAAATGACTTAGGAGGACAAAAAAAATTAATGAAAAAAAAAATTATTAGCGATGACTTTATCAACGGCATGAGTACCGTCGCTAATAATTTTTTGTATATGATTTTTGCTATAATATAAAAATATTATTTTTGCTATATAATTATTAGCAATGGAAAGACTATTACCTATGAAATCTAGCATCGCTAATAATTTTTTGTATATTAGTGATGGTTAATGGTTATTAGCGATGACATTTAGCCATCGCTAATACTTAGTATTCTTGTAGTGGGCTAACAAGTTTGACCTTATCCAATTTCAAATGAGATACGGAGGAGTTTTAGAAGTAGAAGGACTCTTCTGCGCCTCCTCCTAATCTGAAATCCACGCCATATAATTTTTACATGAAACAAATAAATGGATAAGGAGGAAATTGCGCCATCTTAAACCATGTGCTAAGAGTCCCTTGCACATGGAATTCTCCTCACTCACCAAGAGAGAGACTCTTTGACACATGGGATGTTGAAAAGAGGCACCCACCACTTGGCCCAAATAGCCAAGGGTCAACATAATTAGGAACCTAAATCTGATTTGAATTAAATGGATTTAATTAGCCTAAATTGGAACCAAATTTAAATCTAATTCGAATCTAGGTGCTAGGGTTTGCAACATGTGCTAGCATGTTCAACATGTAAATAAGATCTAATCCAATTAGATCCTTGATCAATTCTCTTTGTGTATGACCCATTGGATTCTATATCTAGTCAGTAGTAGGTTCGAATGTGATTTGATCTAATTTGATTAGAAACCAATCAAATCAATTTAGGTTGAATTGAGCTAACCCGATTCGATCAATTAGAACCCTTTCTAATTAGAGATCAAATTAAATTTTTTAATTTGATCAAACCCAAAAGATAAGATTAACGTCTAGCAACATTTCATGTCTACTTGAAAGATATAAAATTTTGATGAAAATATCAAAAATATCCTTCAGTGAAAAGTTACTGTGCAATTCGATCCTACAATCACCCTACATTCCGAATATGACTCTGGATCTGAAAATATGTCAAATTCAATATTATATTCATATTTTTCTCAATCTTATAATGATGATTTGATTAATGAAATATTAGAAACTTTTTAAATTTTCATCATACTTTGATCAAAGTCTTCTAAAATCATCATTTGATTAAAACAAGTAGGATATGATCTCCTCTTACTAGGAGTGATCGATTTCATGTTGACCTATTCACAATCTTCATATGCAATCCATCATATCTAAAATATCCCATATATGATTAAGTCATGAGTGAGTATGAACCACAATATGGATTCATGCATACAATATTCTATGGCAGTCTCAAGTCAAAGAATTACATGCACAACTCCCACTATGAGTAACATCTCTTGACATATAGAAAGACTTCATTAGACGTTCTCAAGTTGGATCAATTCATTGAACTCATTCTCTAATGAGCATCCATATTATTGTATTAGTATCATACACAACTGATTATGAAATCAATCATCCTTTCTAATGAGCATACATAGGATGTGCCAGTCTTTCCAGAAATATTGATCTTCAACTCAATGTTCCATCGATCAAAAATAATTTAGATTAGAATTTTAAGATTTTAGATCTCATAGGTATGATCTCATTATAACTCTCAAACTATAGTCCTAATCCATGGGGTTCATCATCATATTAAATAAATAATTAAGATACAACATATGATGAAATATAAATATCTTTATTTATTTTAAAAAATATCATTACATGAGTCTGAAAGATAAAAGAATAACCTATTAAAATACATATTTTGATTAGCTTGTAGGGCATATTTCTTTCAATCTCCCACTTGCACTAAAGCCAATCATCCTTATATTTTAATTCCATACAATCGAGTTGGCGATCGAACTGCTGCTGTGGTAAAGCCTTAGTGAATGGATCTACTATATTATTCTTTGTATCTACTCATTCAATGTCTACATCTTGTCTTTCGATAATCTCACGAACGAGGTCGAAGCATCTCAGAATGTGCTTAAATTTATGATGAGACCTTGATTTCTTTACTTGAGCAATTGCTTCAGTATTATCACAGTAAAGTGGTACTGGGTTCTCAATCTCAGGAATGACACCCAACTCAGTGATAAACTTCTTCATCTAGATAGCTTCTTTGGTGATTTCACTAGCAGCTATGTACTCTACCTTAGTGGTTGAATCAGCTACAATTTGCTACTTGGAACTCTTCCAACTCACTACTCCACAATTCAGAGTAAAGACATACCCTGAAATGAATTTACTATCCTTTGGGTTTGATTGAAAACTAAAGTCAGAATATCCTTCTAGTTTAAGATTAGATCTTTCATATACCAAAAAAATATTCTTAGTCCTTCTTAAGTACTTAAGAATATTTTTCACCACTTTCTAATGATCCTCTCCTGGATTAGCCTGACATCTACTAGCTATGGAAACATAAATGCCTTTATTTATTTTAAAAAATATCATTACATGAGCCTGAAAGATAAAAGAATAATCCATCAAAATACATATTTTGATTGGCTTATAGGACATATTCCTTTCAATGGATATGGTGGATTGCGTATAGAGTTTGTGAGTAGATCAATATGGAATCGATCACTCCTAGTAAGACAAGATCGCATCCTACTTGCTTCAATCGAATGATGATTCAGGAAGACTTTGATCAAAGCATGATGAAAATTAGAAAAGCTTTCTAATATTTCATTAATTGAATTATCATTAAGAGATTGAAAGAGATATTAATATGATATTAGATTTGACATAATTTCATATCCAGAGTCATATTCAAGATGCAGGATGATCATAGGATCGAATTGCATGGTAACTTTCCACTGAAGCATAATTTTGGTATTTCTATCAAAATTTCATATCTTTCAGATAGATATGATATATTGCTAAACGTCAATCTTATCTTGTGGGTTTGATCAAATTAAAGAGTTTAATTTGACTACCAATTAGAAAGGATTTTAATTGATCGAATTGGATCAACTCGATTTGACCTAAATTGGTTTGGTTGAGTTCTAATCAAATTAGGTCAAATCACATCCAGATCCACTGCTTGCTAGATATGAAACCCAATGAATCACACACAAAGAGAATTGATCAAGGGTCTAATTGGATTATATCATATTTGCAAGTTAAATATGCTAGCACATGTTGTAAACCCTAACAACTACATTCGAATTGGATTCAAATTTGGTTCCAATTTGAGCTAATTAGATCCAATTAAATCCAAATTTGATTTGGATTCTTAATTGGGTTTACTCTTAGCTTAATGGGCTGAGGGTTGGGTGCCTTATATTTGAGTCCCACATGCCAGAGAGTCTCTCTCTTGATGCGTGGAGAGTTGCTCATGCACAAAGACCTTTGGCATGTGGAGTTTGTTGGCGCACACCTCATACATCCTTATCCATCTAATTATGTCATGTAACATTCTATGGGCATAGACTTCAAATCTTAGAAGGGCACACGAAGAGTCCTTCTATAGATTAAACACTTTGGTGTTTGTTTAAATATTGGATAAGGATGAAACTCTTAGCCGCCCCCTTCCTTGTTGGCATCTCTTGGACCAAGTCTCCAAGAGATTTAAAATTTGTTTTCTCCCACTCCCCATCTAAAGTTGGCACACAAAATGAGGGCCATTGGATGGCCTTATGATCAGATCATAATCCTATAAAAGTGGCACCAAGCAGAAATGAAATCACGTAACCTTTTAGAAGCAATAGAGAATTTATTTCCAAAGAGTCCTGCGTGGCACAACTCTTGGATTTAAATGCCTATGCTTCCACATGGCATGAAATTCTAGATTGGCATGAGATGCTTCAAGAGGTGTGAGAAAATGTCAAAGGAGGGGCATGAGAAATTGTTGGTGGCACTCTGATAAGTATAATAAATTCATCAATAAAAGTATTAATTTATCAATTAATTAATATTAATTTTTAAGAATTAATAATTAATTTATATATAATTTTTAAAAAATTCATATTTTTATTAATTAAAAAAATTAATTAAAAAATAATAAAAATTAAAAAATAAAATTTTATTATCAATATAAAGAGCTCATTTTTTTGATCACAACAAAATAAATTTCAAGTAAAACGGAGCTAAAATGGAAAAGATATGAATTTTGAAAGATATAAAATAAATAAAAATTAAATAAAAAAAAGAAAACGGCTCAGCCGGCTCCGTAAGCCGAGCCACCAAGCCAAGCCAAGCCATCAAGCCGACTCAGCCATTGAAGCCATCAGCCGGTCCACGATCTAGGCGTGGACCGCCAGCTCAGCAAATTCCGGCGAATCAGAGATTGCCACGTGGTGGACCTAGACCCCTTAAGGGTCTACAGAAATTTATCGCGGCTCACAAGGGTAATTTAGTCTTTTCGTCCGACAACAGCGGCGCTGATTGGTTGCGGTGTGCGGTGCGGCCGGTCCACGCGGTCCATGGGAACAGTTATTGCGCGATCGGACGGATGTGGTTGTTTGCGGTCAGGATCGGACGGCTGTGGTTGCTTCCGAATTTTATTCAGATACAAACATCACGCGGATCACCATCGGATGGCAGCGCTCGATCCAGGCGATGATCCGACGGTCCAGAATGCTGCCGGCGGTGATCAAGACTCCCGAAGCACGATTTGCGGCCAGATTTCCTCGATCAAGCGCGATCCAACGGCCAGAATTTAATCCGACCCGATCTGAGCTTATCTGCATCCGATTTTGATGATTTTTGGACCGTTGGATTCCTGTTGAATGGCTGGATTTTATCAGATTTACCAGAGTCATATCAGAGCTATTTTGATTCAAATTTTATCCAAATTTCTTTATATTTTTATGATTACAAAGGCTATTAGTCCCATATTGCCTTTAGAAAAAATATCCAGCCCTCCTAGCTCTATAAAAAGGACCCCAGGCCATCAAAAATCAATATCTCCGATCAAGGTGAAGCTTTGGTATAGGGCGAAGCCAGGCTATGGGTTAAAGGCTGCTTCGAAGCAACGGGTGCCGAGAAGAAGAGCCGAGCTTCTACACCATCTTTCTGCCAATGCCGATCCAAGATCAGAGATCAGGCTATTTTATTTTATTATCTTTTCTTTTTAAATTTTATGTATTTAAATTTTAAAATTTTAGTTAATAAAAATTTTTATTTTTACATTTTAATTTCTTGCTTTTTATTTTTATTGCAATTTAATTTCTGCACTTTAAATTATTGCTTTGCAAGTAGATGCTAAGATCTAACTAGTAGATCTTAGTACCAAATTTAAATTCCTGCATCTTTTAATTTTTATTTTCAATCTTCCGACTTCAGTTTTTATTTCAAAATTCAAATTATTTTCTTTTTCTTCTCAAAAAAAAATCAAAGATTTCAAATCTAAAAACACTACCTTCCCTGTGGATTCGACCCGACTCACTACTATTTACGTATTTTCAATAATTTTAAGAAGTCGGATTAAACTGATAAACACTTAACGTTATCAAAGGGTTCTATGCAATTTAAACTAGATGCATGTAACTAATTGTATTCTGAAAGAAGGCTTACCTTGCCTCCAGCAATCACCAAAAAAAATAAAAATAAAAATAAAACTAATATGATGCATGCTCTAAACAGTTAGGATTTCTAATCTTATCATGAGGCTTTTAATTAGGTTTAAATGAATATTTTTTTAAATTAATTTAAAAATAAAATAAATAAATAAATAAAGAGGACTAGGGTTAGGATTGATCTCACCAAAATTTGATGCTTTCTTCGTTCTCTTTTTTTTTCTACAAAATAAATAAAAAAAATTAGTAAGCAATATTAAAAAAATAATTAATTTATAAAAAAAAATCAAAGAAATCAAAGAAAAAAATAGCATCTATTCCTTCCCCGGCAACGGCGCCAAAAACTTGATAGGAACGCGATGCTGTCGTTAAGACACCGTGTTTATCAGTTTAATCCGACTTCTTAAAATCATTGAAAATGCGTAGATAGTAGTGAGTCGGGTCGAATCCACAGGGAAGGTAGTGTTTTTAGATTTGAAATCTTTGATTTTTTTGAAAAGAAAAAAGAAAAAATTTGAGTTTTGGAAATCAAAAGTGAAGTCGGAAAATTAAAAAGCAAAAATTAAAAGATGCAGGAATTTAAACTTGGTACTAAGATCTACTAGTTAGATCTTAGCATCTACTTGCAAAGCAATAATTTAAAGTGCAGAAATTAAATTACAATAAAAATAAAAAGCAAGAAATTAAAATGCAAAAATAAAATTTTTATTAATTAAAATTTTAGAATTTAAATACATAAAATTTAAAAAAAAAGAAATAAAATAAAATAGCCTGATCTCTGATCTTGGATCGGCATTGGCAGAAAGATGGTGTAGAAGCTCGGCTCTTCTTCTCGGCACCCGTTGCTTCGAAGCAGCCTTTAACCCATAGCCTGGCTTCGCCCTGTACCAAAGCTTCACCTTGATCGGAGATATTGATTTCTGATGGCCTGGGGTCCTTTTTATAGAGCTAGGAGGGCTGGATATTTTTTCTAAAGGCAATATGGGACTAATAGCCTTTGTAATCATAAAAATACAAAGAAATTTGGATAAAATTTGAATCAAAATAGCTCTGATATGACTCTGATAAATCTGATAAAATCCAGCCGTTCAATAGGAATCCAACGGTCCAAAAATCATCAAAATCGGATGCAGATAAGCTCAGATCGGGTCGGATTAAATTCTGGCCGTTGGATCGCGCTTGATCGAGGAAATCTGGCCGCAAATCGCGCTTCGGGAGTCTTGATCACTGCCGGCAGCATTCTGGACCGTCGGATCATCGCCTGGATCGAGCGCTGCCGTCCGATGGTGATCCGCGTGATGTTTGTATCTGAATAAAATTCGGAAGCAACCACAGCCGTCCGATCCTGACCGCAAACAACCACATCCGTCCGATCGCGCAATAACTGTTCCCATGGACCGCGTGGACCGGCCGCACCGCACACCGCAACCAATCAGCGCCGCTGTTGTCGGACGAAAAGACTAAATTACCCTTGTGAGCCGCGATAAATTTCTGTAGACCCTTAAGGGGTCTAGGTCCACCACGTGGCAATCTCTGATTCGCCGGAATTTGCTGAGCTGGCGGTCCACGCCTGGATCGTGGACCGGCTGATGGCTTCAACGGCTGAGTCGGCTTGATGGCTTGGCTTGGCTTGGTGGCTCGGCTTGCGGAGCCGGCTGAGCCGTTTTCTTTTTTTTATTTAATTTTTATTTATTTTATATTCTTTAAAAATTCATATCTTTTCCATTTTAGCTCCGTTTTACTTGAAATTTATTTCGTTGTGATCAAAAAAATGAGCTCTTTCTATTGATAATAAAATTTTATTTTTTAATTTTTATTATTTTTATTATTTTTTAATTAATTTTTTAATTAATAAAAATATGAATTTTTCAAAAATTATATATAAATTGATTATTAATTCTTAAAAATTAATATAAATTAATTAATAAATTAATACTTTTATTGGATGAATTTATGATACTTATCACACCCCCCAACTTAAGCTTTGCTCGTCCTCGAGTAAAGAAAGAATTTAGTTTTAAATACCTTTTAACTTTAGAGTTTCGAATTTTACCTAAGCAATTTTCAAAATGGCCATTGATATTCAGTAGAGCTTAAATGAGATATATCATTGGGGTATTAATACTTATCAATAGAAAAATTAAGTAAAGAACATTAAATTTTTCAGAACTTTTTCTAAATTATTCCACTTTTATCTCTGATTTGTCTAAACTTTCATATAGGCAGGTGTATTGCTACTTCCATCCTTCATTTATTAATTTTTATTTTCACATTGCCCACTTTTTGATGCGAATATCATTGCTTACTTAGGCAACGGGACCCGGTTACTTGGTGGGAAACCAATGTTTTTTTTTTTTTTTTTTTTGCATATCATATTAAATCAAATTAAGGGCACAACCCAATTAAACAAGATAAGGTGGGGATTTGATCACCCTTCCTTAGCCCACAAACAACCAACCAGCATCCTGCATTGACCTAAGCCTTTAATTTTAAAATCAATTAGACATCAACCCTAGGAACTCGAGCTCAATAGGATAAGGAATCCTAAGAGTTGAACCGGGTTAGGATAAGTCAATTTGACTGGTGTCTAGGAAAGTGGTTCAGGGACGATTGGGCCCGAAGGAAGGTGGTTTCTAATTGGTTCCGTTCGCTTACCTGGCCAAGCACAATTGGTGTCTAAGGCAAGCAACGGGGGGACTCCCACCGACCTTACACTTACCTGGCTAGTTGATTGGCTAATCCTACACTTGGAGGGCTTGAAGGTGACCTTGGACAGTTAGGAGCTGTCTAGATCTAGGATAACCCTTAGTCAGGATTGATTGACCAACTTGATTGCTAACCAACATCAAACCTAATTAAACCTAATTCTTCTCTCTTTCTTCTTAGTTCTAGGACTCCTTAGGACCTCTTCTTTAGAACTCTTCTTTCTTTCTTCTTCTTACTCCTCTAAAAATAAAATAAAATAAAATAAAATAAAAATTAAATTAAACTAACTAAAAAAATATTAAAAATTAAATTAAATTAAATTAAAATTTAAAAATTAAATAAATTAAAAAAATTAATTTTTAATATAATAAAATAATAATAATAATAAAAAAAAAATATTCTAAAATTTTTTTTGAACCATACATTAGGGTTACACTAATACATGCATGGTAGGAAATCGCTTTTTCTGATTTAGTTGAACTTAATTGAATGGTTGATTCACATTAAACATAATAATCAAATGGCTAATATGAATCTAATAGTCCAAAAATTAGATAAAGTTGACCTTCTTGCTCAGAAAATAGATCAACTCCTAACCCTAGGTCAACAATCTCCTGCACAATTCACATCATCTTCTAATTATCAGGAGAATTATTCAATCTGTGCTAGTCCAACCCATCATGTAAGTGAATATCCTATGACTGCACAGTTTCCATATTTTATCCAAGAACAAGTTCAAGCTACTCAAGGATACTCCAAATTGATTAATGACCCATTTTCAAATTCATATAATTCAGATTGGAGTAACTTTAATTTTTCTTGGACATCCCAACAGACTCAGGCTCAGACCCAAATTTCACTTGAGCAAAATTATCAAAATTATGCCTATAATAATGGTCAGCCTAGTCAGTTTAACCAGCCATCATATTATAATCAGCCTTCATACCCACCTCCTCAACAGACCAATCTAGCTGATGATAGATTTAACCAACTTCAACAATTAATTCTAACTCAACAGCAATCTATCGCCAGACTAGAAGCTCAAATAGGATAATTAGTTGAGTCTAACATGAGGAGAGAACTAGATCAACTACCGAACCTACCAATTTCAAACAACCCACCTAATGACCACCAACCACCTGGATTAAATTATCAATCTAATGTTTCATCTAAGAATCTCCAATTTGAGAATACCAAAGTAATTCCTGAACTTAAAAGCTATAGGATTCTTATGGACCCATACCAAGACCAGGTGAGAGAGGCTAGTACTGATGCTAGCCAAAATAAAAATTTAGAGGAACTGGTTAGTACTGAGACTAACCACATAGAAGAACCCAAGCCAGGAATTAGTACTGATGCTAGTTCCAGTTTAAATGAGATAGAAATAAGGGAAAAGAGAATAGATGATTTACCCGAGACTTATAAACCTAATGTCCTATTCCCTTCAACCCTAGAAGCTGGTTCTTCTTATAAAAATCAAAAGGCATGTAATGAAATGTCAATGGAGTTGTTTAAGCAGGATCACATTAATTTACCTCCAGAATTAAAACCGCCTTTAGTCACCATTCCAGCACCCATTGAATCAAACTTAACTCCTAAAACTCCATTCATGAGCATTTTAGAAGAACAAATAGGAGTAATTCTTAATAAACATGGGTCTGAGAATGGAATCATAAAATATATCCCAAAAATTAACAGTGAATATATCAATAATGGGATTAAAAATCAAAATCAACTTTCTGAGATTGGCAATCCAAAACCATTGGAATTTGTCAATCCAATATTCGACACAGGATAGTGAGCTGGACCGCGTGGACCGGCCGCACCAACACACCGCAACTAATCAGCGCACTGTTGTCGGAGAAAAGACTAAATTACCCTTGTGAGCCGCGATAAATTTCTGTAGACCTTTAAGGGTCTAGGTCCACCACGTGGCAATCTCTGATTCGCCAGAATTTGCTGAGCTGGCGGTCCATGCCTAGATCATGGACTGGCTGATGTCTTCAATGGCTAAGTCGGCTTGATGGCTTGGCTTGGCTTGGTGGCTCGGCTTACGGAGCCGACTGAGCCATTTTCTTTTTTTTATTTAATTTTTATTTATTTATATCTTTCAAAATTCATATCTTTTCCATTTTAGCTCCGTTTTACTTGAAATTTATTTCGTTGTGATCAGAAAAATGAGCTCTTTCTATTGATAATAAAATTTTATTTTTTAAATTTTATTATTTTTTAATTAATTTTTTAATTAATAAAAAATATGAATTTTTTAAAATTATATATAAATTAATTATTAATTCTTAAAAATTAATATCAATTAATTGATAAATTAATACTTTATTGATGAATTTATTATACTTATCACACCCCCAACTTAAGCTTGCTCGTCCTCGAGTAAAGAAAGAATTTAGTTTTAAATACCTTTTAACTTTAGAGTTTCGAATTTTACTTAAGCAATTTTCAAAATGGCCATTGATATTCATGTAGAGCTTAAATAAGATATATCATTGGATAGTTGCTTCCGAATTTTATTCAGATACAAACATCACGCGGATCACCATCGGATGGCAGCGCTCGATCCAGGCGATGATCCGACGGTCCAGAATGCTGCCGGCAGTGATCAAGACTCCCGAAGCATGCGATTTGCGGCCAGATTTCCTCGATCAAGCGCGATCCAACGGCCAGAATTTAATCCTGACCCGATCTGAGCTTATCTGCATCCGATTTTGATGATTTTTGGACCGTTGGATTCCTATTGAACGGCTGGATTTTATCAGATTTATCAGAGTCATATCAGAGCTATTTTGATTCAAATTTTATCCAAATTTCTTTGTATTTTTATGATTACAAAGGCTATTAGTCCCATATTGCCTTTAGAAAAAATATCCAGCCCTCCTAGCTCTATAAAAAGGACCCCAGGCCATCAGAAATTAATATCTCCGATCAAGGTGAAGCTTTGGTACAGGGCGAAGCCAGGCTATGGGTTAAAGGCTGCTTCGAAGCAACGGGTGCCGAGAAGAAGAGCCGAGCTTCTACACCATCTTTCTGCCAATGCCGATCCAAGATCAGAGATCAGGCTATTTTATTTTATTATCTTTTCTTTTTAAATTTTATGTATTTAAATTCTAAAATTTTAGTTAATAAAAATTTTATTTTTGCATTTTAATTTCTTGCTTTTTATTTTTATTATAATTTAATTTCTGCACTTTAAATTATTGCTTTGCAAGTAGATGCTAAGATCTAACTAGTAGATCTTAGTACCAAGTTTAAATTCCTGCATCTTTTAATTTTTATTTTAATTTTCCGACTTCACTTTTGATTTCAAAATCCTTTTCTTCTTTTTTTTCAAAAATCAAAGATTTCAAATCTAAAAACACTACCTTCCCTGTGGATTCGATCCGACTCACTACTATCTACGCATTTTCAATAATTTTAAGAAGTCGGATTAAACTTAAACACGGTGTTTAACGACAACAAAATCAAAGGGTTCTATGCAATTTAAACTAGATGCATGCAACTAATTGAATTCTGAAAAAGGCTTACCTTGCCTCCAGCAATCACTAAAAAAAATAAATAAATAAATAAAAATAAAAATAAAGATAAAAATAAAACTAATATGATGCATGCTCTAAGCAGTTAGGGATTTCTAATCTTATCATGAGGCTTTTAATTAGGTTTAAATGAATATTTTTTAAATTAATTTAAAAATAAATAAATAAATAAATAAATAGAAAGAAAAGAGACTAGGGTTAGGATTGATCTCACCAAAACTTCTGATTGCTTTTTGTTCTTTTTTTTTTCTACAAAATAAATAAAAAAAATTAGTAAGCAATATTAAAAAAATAATTAATTTATAAAAAAAAATCAAAGAGATCAAAAATTTAATATCCGTGCCTTCCCCGGCAACGGCGCCAAAAACTTGATAGGAACGCGATGTTGTCGTTAAGACACCGTGTTTATCAGTTTAATCCGACTTCTTAAAATCATTGAAAATGCGTAGATAGTAGTGAGTCGGGTCGAATCCACAGGGAAGGTAGTGTTTTTAGATTTGAAATCTTTGATTTTTTTAAAAGAAAAAGAAAAAAATTTGAGTTTTGGGATCAAAAGTGAAGTCGGAAAATTAAAAAGCAAAAATTAAAAGATGCAGGAATTTAAACTTGGTACTAAGATCTACTAGTTAGATCTTAGCATCTACTTGCAAAAAGCAATAATAATTAAAGTGCAGAAATTAAATTACAATAAAAATAAAAAGCAAGAAATTAAAATGCAAAAATAAAATTTTTATTAATTAAAATTTTAGAATTTAAATACATAAAATTTAAAAAAAAAGAAATAAAATAAAATAGCCTGATCTCTGATCTTGGATCGGCATTGGCAGAAAGATGGTGTAGAAGCTCGGCTCTTCTTCTCGGCATCCGTTGCTTCGAAGCAGCCTTTAACCCATAGCCTGGCTTCGCCCTGTACCAAAGCTTCACCTTGATCGGAGATATTGATTTTTGATGGCCTGGGGTCCTTTTTATAGAGCTAGGAGGGCTGGATATTTTTTCTAAAGGCAATATGGGACTAATAGCCTTTGTAATCATAAAAATACAAAGAAATTTGGATAAAATTTGAATCAAAATAGCTCTGATATGACTCTGATAAATCTGATAAAATCCAGCCATTCAACAGGAATCCAACGGTCCAAAAATCATCAAAATCGGATGCAGATAAGCTCAGATCGGGTCGGATTAAATTCTGGCCGTTGGATCGCGCTTGATCGAGGAAATCTGGCCGCAAATCGCGCTTCGGGAGTCTTGATCACTGCCGGCAGCATTCTGGACCGTCGGATCATCGCCTGGATCGAGCGCTGCCGTCCGATGGTGATCCGCGTGATGTTTGTATCTGAATAAAATTCGGAAGCAACCACAGCCGTCCGATCCTGACCGCAAACAACCACATCCGTCCGATCGCGCAATAACTGTTCCCATGGACCGCGTGGACCGGCCGCACCGCACACCGCAACCAATCAGCGCCGCTGTTGTCGGACGAAAAGACTAAATTACCCTTGTGAGCCGCGATAAATTTCTGTAGACCCTTAAGGGGTCTAGGTCCACCACGTGGCAATCTCTGATTCGCCGGAATTTGCTGAGCTGGCGGTCCACGCCTAGATCGTGGACCGGCTGATGGCTTCAACGGCTGAGTCGGCTTGATGGCTTGGCTTGGCTTGGTGGCTCGGCTTACGGAGCCGGCTGAGCCATTTTCTTTTTTTTATTTAATTTTTATTTATTTTATATCTTTCAAAATTCATATCTTTTCCATTTTAGCTCCGTTTTACTTGAAATTTATTTCGTTGTGATCAAAAAAATGAGCTCTTTCTATTGATAATAAAATTTTATTTTTTAATTTTTATTATTTTTTAATTAATTTTTTAATTAATAAAAATATGAATTTTTCAAAAATTATATATAAATTGATTATTAATTCTTAAAAATTAATATAAATTAATTAATAAATTAATACTTTTATTGATGAATTTATTATACTTATCACACCCCCCAACTTAAGCTTTGCTCGTCCTCGAGTAAAGAAAGAATTTAGTTTTAAATACCTTTTAACTTTAGAGTTTCGAATTTTACCTAAGCAATTTTCAAAATGGCCATTGATATTCAGTAGAGCTTAAATGAGATATATCATTGGGGTATTAATACTTATCAATAGAAAAATTAAGTAAAGAACATTAAATTTTTCAGAACTTTTTCTAAATTATTCCACTTTTATCTCTGATTTGTCTAAACTTTCATATAGGCAGGTGTATTGCTACTTCCATCCTTCATTTATTAATTTTTATTTTCACATTGCCCACTTTTTGATGCGAATATCATTGCTTACTTAGGCAACGGGACCCGGTTACTTGGTGGGAAACCAATGTTTTTTTTTTTTTTTTGCATATCATATTAAATCAAATTAAGGGCACAACCCAATTAAACAAGATAAGGTGGGGATTTGATCACCCTTCCTTAGCCCACAAACAACCAACCAAGCATCCTGCATTGACCTAAGCCTTTAATTTTAAAATCAATTAGACATCAACCCTAGGAACTCGAGCTCAATAGGATAAGGAATCCTAAGAGTTGAACCGGGTTAGGATAAGTCAATTTGACTGGTGTCTAGGAAAGTGGTTCAGGGACGATTGGGCCCGAAGGAAGGTGGTTTCTAATTGGTTCCGTTCGCTTACCTGGCCAAGCATAATTGGTGTCTAAGGCAAGCAACGGGGGGACTCCCACCGACCTTACACTTACCTGGCTAGTTGATTGGCTAATCCTACACTTGGAGGGCTTGAAGGTGACCTTGGCAGTTAGGAGCTGTCTAGATCTAGGATAACCCTTAGTCAGGATTGATTGACCAACTTGATTGCTAACCAACATCAAACCTAATTAAACCTAATTCTTCTCTTTCTTTCTTAGTTCTAGGACTCCTTAGGACCTCTTCTTTAGAACTCTTCTTTCTTTCTTCTTCTTTCTCCTTTAAAAATAAAATAAAATAAAATAAAATAAAAATTAAATTAAACTAACTAAAAAAATATTAAAAATAATAATTAAATTAAATTTAAAATTAATAAATAAAAATAATTTTTAATTTTTAATATAATAAAATAATAAAATAATAATAAAAAAAATATTCTAAATTTTTTTTGAACCATACATTAGGGTTACACTAATACATGCATGGTAGGAAATCGCTTTTTCTGATTTAGTTGAACTTAATTGAATGGTTGATTCACATTAAACATAATAATCAAATGGCTAATATAAATCTAATAGTCCAAAAATTAGATAAAGTTGACCTTCTTGATCAGAAAATAGATCAACTCCTAACCCTAGGTCAACAATCTCCTCAATTCACATCATCTTCTAATTATCAGGAGAATTATTCAATCTGTGCTAGTCCAACCCATCATGTAAGTGAATATCCTATGACTGCACAGTTTCCATATTTTATCCAAGAACAAGTTCAAGCTACTCAAGGATACTCCAAATTGATTAATGACCCATTTTCAAATTCATATAATTCAGATTGGAGTAACTTTAATTTTTCTTGGACATCCCAACAGACTCAGGCTCAGACCCAAATTTCACTTGAGCAAAATTATCAAAATTATGCCTATAATAATGGTCAGCCTAGTCAGTTTAACCAGCCATCATATTATAATCAGCCTTCATACCCACCTCCTCAACAGACCAATCTAGCTGATGATAGATTTAACCAACTTCAACAATTAATTCTAACTCAACAGCAATCTATCGCCAGACTAGAAGCTCAAATAGGACAATTAGTTGAGTCTAACATGAGGAGAGAACTAGATCAACTACCGAACCTACCAATTTCAAATAACCCACCTAATGACCACCAACCACCTGGATTAAATTATCAATCTAATGTTTCATCTAAGAATCTTCAATTTGAGAATACCAAAGTAATTCCTGAACTTAAAAGCTATAGGATTCTTATGGACCCATACCAAGACCAGGTGAGAGAGGCTAGTACTGATGCTAGCCAAAATAAAAATTTAGAGGAACTGGTTAGTACTGAGACTAACCACATAGAAGAACCCAAGCCAGGAATTAGTACTGATGCTAGTTCCAGTTTAAATGAGATAGAAATAAGGGAAAAGAGAATAGATGATTTACCCGAGACTTATAAACCTAATGTCCTATTCCCTTCAACCCTAGAAGCTGGTTCTTCTTATAAAAATCAAAAGGCATGTAATGAAATGTCAATGGAGTTGTTTAAGCAGGATCACATTAATTTACCTCCAGAATTAAAACCGCCTTTAGTCACCATTCCAGCACCCATTGAATCAAACTTAACTCCTAAAACTCCATTCATGAGCATTTTAGAAGAACAAATAGGAGAAATTCTTAATAAACATGGGTCTGAGAATGGAATCATAAAATATATCCCAAAAATTAACAGTGAATATATCAATAATGGGATTAAAAATCAAAATCAACTTTCTGAGATTGGCAATCCAAAACCATTGGAATTTGTCAATCCAATATTCGACACAGGATAGTGAGCTACATTGTGTCTGGCTGAAGACGGTAAACTTAGCGCTTGTTGGGAGGCAACCCAATATTTAGTTTTTATCTAATTTATCTTATTTTCTTTTTAGGATAATTTGAATAAGTTGGAGGGAGAGCTCAAATTTGTAAAGGCATGTGCTGGACCAAAAAAAAATAAATAAATAAATAAATAAATAAATATACTGAGTTAGGTGTATTCTTCCATTTTTTTTATTACATCCTTTATTTTTTTTCTTCTCCATTGAGGACAATGTCGATTAAGTTGGGGGGAGAGAAAAATAAAAATTTTAAAATTTTAAGTCCTCGAAAAAGTTAGTATTTAGTATTTAGATACTTGATTATGCTTAAGAATCGAATTAAACTAAGCATTTTAAAAAAAAAATTGATGCACAGATTAGAGAATCTATGAGATATTGAGGAATCAAGTATTAAGAAAATTCAATAAAGAGTTAAGTCCAGAACATAAAAATTTTTTTTCTTGGAGCATTTCTAATTATTTCTACTAGCATCAAAGAAAAGTCTACTTTTTATAGGCTTGTGTAGGGTAACTATACATTTCTTCATATAAAAATTTATTTTAATTATATAAAAATTTATTTTAATAAAATAGTTTCCAAGTACTTCTCACTGAGTAACCGGGCCTCTTTGCCTAAGCAAGCATTGAGTTTCGCGTCAAAAGGTGGGAAGGGCAAAGAAGCTCGTTGTAAAGCTAGTCTTAACTCGTAGCCTATTTGATTCGAGCTAGTAAGCCCGAGGGGTATTCTATACCTAGTGCCCTAAAGCCAACTGGTTTGGGAGTCATTGGCCCAAGACTCGCTACATGGATCAAATAGAAAGCTTAAGGAGTTAAGACACTCAATAGTGGTACAACGTTTAAAAAAAAAAAAAAAAAAAAAAAAATATTGGTTTCCCACCAAGTAACCGGGTCCCGTTGCCTAAGTAAGCAATGATATTCGCATCAAAAAGTGGGCAATGTGAAAATAAAAATTAATAAATGAAGGATGGAAGTAGCAATACACCTGCCTATATGAAAGTTTAGACAAATCAGAGATAAAAGTGGAATAATTTAGAAAAAGTTCTGAAAAATTTAATGTTCTTTACTTAATTTTTCTATTGATAAGTATTAATACCCCAATGATATATCTCATTTAAGCTCTACTGAATATCAATGGCCATTTTGAAAATTGCTTAGGTAAAATTCGAAACTCTAAAGTTAAAAGGTATTTAAAACTAAATTCTTTCTTTACTCGAGGACGAGCAAAGCTTAAGTTGGGGGGTGTGATAAGTATAATAAATTCATCAATAAAAGTATTAATTTATCAATTAATTGATATTAATTTTTAAGAATTAATAATCAATTTATATATAATTTTTGAAAAATTCATATTTTTATTAATTAAAAAATTAATTAAAAAATAATAAAAATAATAAAAATTAAAAAATAAAATTTTATTATCAATAGAAAGAGCTCATTTTTTTGATCACAACGAAATAAATTTCAAGTAAAACGGAGCTAAAATGGAAAAGATATGAATTTTGAAAGATATAAAATAAATAAAAATTAAATAAAAAAAAGAAAATGGCTCAGCCGGCTCCGTAAGCCGAGCCACCAAGCCAAGCCAAGCCATCAAGCCGACTCAGCCATTGAAGCCATCAGCCGGTCCACGATCTAGGCGTGGACCGCCAGCTCAGCAAATTCCGGCGAATCAGAGATTGCCACGTGGTGGACCTAGACCCCTTAAGGGTCTACAGAAATTTATCGCGGCTCACAAGGGTAATTTAGTCTTTTCATCCGACAACAGCGGCGCTGATTGGTTGCGGTGTGCGGTGCGGCCGGTCCACGCGGTCCATGGGAACAGTTATTGCGCGATCGGACGGATGTGGTTGTTTGCGGTCAGGATCGGACGGCTGTGGTTGCTTCCGAATTTTATTCAGATACAAACATCACGCGGATCACCATCGGATGGCAGCGCTCGATCCAGGCGATGATCCGACGGTCCAGAATGCTGCCGGCAGTGATCAAGACTCCCGAAGCACGATTTGCGGCCAGATTTCCTCGATCAAGCGCGATCCAACGGCCAGAATTTAATCCGACCCGATCTGAGCTTATCTGCATCCGATTTTGATGATTTTTGGATCGTTGGATTCTTGTTGAATGGCTGGATTTTATCAAATTTACCAAAGTCATATCAGAGCTATTTTGATTCAAATTTTATCCAAATTTCTTTATATTTTTACGATTACAAAGGCTATTAGTCCCATATTGCCTTTAGAAAAAATATCCAGTCCTCCTAGCTCTATAAAAAGGACCCCAGGCCATCACACTCCTACATAATCTATAAATAGGGGGTGCACCAGGCTTCCGATGCATCATCCTAATCTCTTCTTTCTTACAACCTTCTTCCTATTATCCAATTTCTCTCTTCCTTCCCTTGTTAAGACAAGGTCCTATTAAGGACAAGAAGTCTTCTTTAGGACAAGGGTCTAGGAAGAAAGGAAGGAAGATAAGGAGAAAAGAAAGCAAGAAAAAGGAAAGACTAGAAGAAAGGAAGCAAGGCTAGAGGAGGTTCTGCCTAAATTAAATTCTTACAATAAGAATTTAATTCAAGGAATCAGTCAAACAAGATGTTAGAGGCTTGATCAAGTTCCTATATGGATCAATATTGGAGGATGAACATGTTGGCATTTGGTGGAACCCTTATCGGATCTTTGCCAGAATTCAGACTCAAATCAGGATTTAGTGATTCAAGTATGTTCCTATGCCCTAAGTTTATGTTATAATACGATGTTATATGATTTTAATTTAATAAAGTGGTCCTGAGTTAGGGTTTGACTTTGGAATTTCTTTATTAATTGCTTTGAAATTCTTGCTTCCATCCTAGTCACCAAACCCTACAACCCCTCCCCTCTTTTCCATAGTTAAAAGCACTCTAATTCTCATGCCAAAAGGTAGATATAAGGGGCAGCCAAGGAGAGTTTTAGACTAGGTCAAACACCTAGTTTGGAAAGAATAAAGATAAGGCAAGTATAGGGGCCATCCAACTCTTGGGCGCCGCCTATTCTTATAGGCATGAGATACGAATTATTTCATGCAAAATATCCATCCTTTTCATACCAAAATTAGATCAAAATCTGATTATTTTAGGCATCTAAGATGCATAAAATTTTGGAATCATCAAACTCTATCAAATAGAGTCTAGGTAATAACAACTTACCTTGTTTTGACATCATCAACATAATTTCCAAAACCAAGAGATAAAGGACACGTAGGACTCTTCTTAGGCATGAGAAAACTCATGCAAAACAAAGAAAAGGGGGAAGACATCATAGGGAGGGCATGGCCAAAGTTGGTACAAAGGGAGAGGGAGAGTTTCAGTCAAACTAGGTTCTCCAATTTGACTTAGGTCAAACCTAATCAAGTCCCATTAATTTAGGATTGGAGCAATCTAATTAAAAGTGATCCTAGTCCAACTAAAAGTTCATTGAAATCTGATTAAAATCTTATTTAAATCTAATTTAAATTTTAATCTAATTAGAAATTAGGTGCACTCAAGTTCTAATCCAACAAGGAATTGATCTCTCTAGGAATTGGATTATCTTATAAACCAATTAGACTAGACCTAATCAAGTCCAAACTAAATTAAATTGAATCTAATTTAATTAGACTTGATCTTAACCCTAATGCACAATCAAATAGAGATAATTAGTAATCTAATTGCTAATTAATCCTCCTGCAACACTTGAACTTGATCAATCATCAATCGTATTGACGATTAGATCCTAGAATGATTCATAATCATTGATCAACCATTCGATCAGATAGAAGTCTCTTATGTGTGTCACCCCATAGATTTGAACCTAAGCCTATAGCATAGGAATAAATTTCTGTATCAATCAAAATGACCATCTAGCAATGGTACCCAACGTCCGGATAGGTCGAATATATGTAAAGCAATATTCTAGAATCCTAGCCTATGGTTACCTTATAATTCATTCCTTTGATCCTTAATGCTTAGGATGACTTCAGAGTTAACTATCAACTCTTAATTAGTCCATCCTTATTGTATCTCAATCTTATAAATCTCATGATTCTTCACAAGGATTACTCAAGCCTAAGTTTTGCTTAATTGAAACAAAGTGAGACATTCTCTCCAAACTCTTTGGAGTGGTCAATCTATTAAGAATAGCATCCCAAAGTCAATCGTCAGTCTATTGATAATTGAACTAATTTATATAATTATATATGAATTATTAATTAAATAAAAATTATTTTAATTTTTTTATTATAAATTTTTCATCTTCTAATGAACTCCTGTCTGTTGTGATGAAGTTCTTAGGACTATTTAGAATCGATAAAGAAGGATTTATCATTTAATCCTTAAATAAGTTCACGACCAAATGATACGTTGTTACCAAGGGTGACAATGTTTATCGAGTATAGATCATTGTGTGCCATATAGATTAGTTATCCTCTTAACCAAGAAGTGTGGAGATACTAGTATAGCATGCAGGTGAGATGTAGGGGTACATCTACATTGAACGTGATCAACTCTAGAGCTTTTCTGCTATCAAAAATTACTTTGATGAAATATGGACATAATTATTCCTCCAATCTGAAATCATCATGGTGATTTCCAAGCAACTCATTGTGCTTTGGTATCGAATTATCTGAATTTCTAATTCAGTAACGAAAGATTTTTGGGTATAATCAAGTACTTGAGGAGTCGGTACATGAATCAAGATGGGATTGACCACTCTTGGACTCAAGAGTTGTGTTCAATAATATTTCAATTTAGCAAAGTCTTAGTCAGGATAGTCCTTGTGAGGGGTCATAGGACTAATTGCTTTGAGACATAATTCGGATGTATCTTCCAAGGTTGATAATTAAATCCTAAGTCATCCTATGCGCAGAGGTCAAGGAAATGAATTATGTGGTAAGCGGGTTGATAATTAAACCCTAAGTCAGCCTATGCACAGAGATCAAAGAAATGAATTATGCAATAATCATATTCATGTAGGTTCTGAATATTGTGATTGTACTATTCGATCTATCCGAACATCGGATACCATTACTAGATGATCACTTCGATTCGAACATGAAATTGGTTCCTGTGCTACCAACTTAAGTTCAAATCTGCGAGGTCACACACACTAAAGGTTCCTACCCGATCTAATGGCTGATCAAGAGAAGATTGATTAGTAATTTGATCATTAATTAACTCAATTTGATTGAGGGATTATTTTTGGATCAAGATCAATTTTGGATCAAGACCAATTGAATTTGACCCAATTAGGTTATAGGATGATCTAACCATCAAGGAGGTTTATACTTTGATTTGATCAAAGATTTGGCTTAATTAATTTTTGATTTGATTAAAATTTAATTAAGCCTAATTAAGCTTAAATAAGTTGGACTTAATCTGATCTAATTGAGCCTAGCCAAATTAGTTTGGATTATATCTTAATTGGATAAAGTTTGAAAGACTATTTTGACTAGTCTTATGTGCCACATTACCTTGATCTTGCATCACCCTTTTCTCCATGAGAATTAAGAATTCTCATGAAGAAATCCACGCACAAGAGGGCATACGCCCTTCCTTTCTCACGCCTCATGTAGATAAGATAGGCTGATTGTTATTCAAATTCAAAGGAGTTTGAGTTTGAATGAACAAGCCAACCATGTTATCTAATACCCTCACGCCTCTCATGTTTGTGTGCATATATAAAATATGATTTTGTGGATGTGCACAAGGTGAGAACATGAAGAAGAAAAAGAAAAGAGAGAGAGGAAGGAAGAGAGAAGAGAAAAGGTTTCTCTACGTGCATGAACCCCTCCTCCTCTACGTGAGAAATCCAAACAAAACAAAGAGAATTCTAAGCGCAAAGGATTTTTGATGAGAGCATACCCTAGAATCTATCTAGGGTTTGGGATTTAGATCTATGAGTTACAAGGGTCATGACCTCATAGATCCAACTAGAGGACCTCCTCTTCATCATCTTCTATGTTGATCGGGATCCAAAACGTCCGAAGACCCTGTGAAGAAGATCAAAGGAGTTTGATCTATATCAGTCATTGAAGACTTCTATTCGAGTTAGCATTCGAAAGGAGTTGATCGGGATCTAGGCCTCGTGTGGATTACCCATGGAGGCCAGATACTTGTGTGGCTGCATCGTGGTGATTAGATCTACATCGAGAAGATCAGATTGTGGAGATCATCTACCTACAAAAAAGTAACATATTCTGAACATGCAGAAGTAGTAAATAGTTTTATTGCACTTACTATTTTATTTTTTAGATATGCATGCATATATGATATATTAGATCCTGTAGCATGTAGGATTTTCAGATTAGATTTATAGCTCTTATTATTAATTTGATTAATAATAGTTTCTACTACGTATGATTTTCGAAAAAGTTTTCGAAAGTAGAGCTAGAAACTCTATGCATTCCCTTCAATTGGTATTAGAGTGGTAGGTTCTTTGATGTATTATATATGCATGTTTAAGATTATTTTTAGATTAAATCTAAATAATAATCTGATCTAAAAAAAAAATGATGATCGTATGGACTATAGGTTGTCCTGCTCTAAGATTTATCCCTTATAATGGAGAGATTGTCCTGGTACCTTACGATCTATAATACGGATCATAAAAATATTAGATTAGATCTAATGATTTTTTTTATGATATGTTTGAACATGTTTAATCTAAATTTTATCATGATTTAATGTTTAGATTAGATATAAATAGTTTCATGATTTTTATGTAGAGTACAGAGATTTAGATTAAACATGAATAAGATCTTAGGAAGGTTCTGTTCACTGATCGAGCTGGCTCGCTCAGGAATCGAGCCAGCTCGACCAGTGTGCCAGCCATGATTTTCTTCTAGATTGATGCTCCAGTCGGCTCAATCAGGAATCAAGCAGGCTCGATTTTAATTCAGGCCAGCTTGGGATCCAAGCCTGCCCAATGGGAATGTTAGGCTTCTGGCTTTTTGTCCGAGCTAGCTATCTCAGAAATCGAGCCGGCTCGACTTCTGTTCGGGCCAACTCGGATGGGATCCAAGCCAGCCCAATTGAAAAGTTGGCTCAAGATCTAAATTGGCTAGTTTTATGTGATCTAACCTACATCTAGTGCTTATTTATGAAATAAGTCGATTCATTTTCGAAATGAGTTGACCTATTTATTGAAATAGTGCTAGGATGTAAAGAACCTTTTAAATTTTGAAAAATATTTTTGAAATACCGAATCCCAACCCTCAGCATTAAACTTAATTGAGAATTAAGCATCATTAATAAGAGTCTAGAATTATGAATTAAAGATCCTAAGACATTGATCATAAAAATGTGGGTTATTGGGTTAGTCGAATTAGGTCCATTAATTGGGTTAAACTTAAAGTTAGTTAAAGAATGGACTAAATTAGAGTAACTGATCAAATCTAACCAAATGTTGATTTAGATTAGGTCAAGGACTTTTTAGACCAAATTATAATAGTTGTAGTTGGTCAAGCCCATGCCTTTAATGAGGATCAAATGTACTTGATTTGTGGCTACGCATTGAATCTAAAATTGCTACATTGGTCAAATTGAAACTAATGAACCGAATGATGTCTAAGATAAATCTGGCAGCTCAGATCAATGATTTTTAATTGAAAGCTACTCGCACTGATTCGGTCTTTGATGAGTTAATGGCATATCCCTTTCACTGATCTCACTTATTTGGCCATCCTAGTGAATTAGGTTTTGATTAGACCACTTGGTGATTTGAGCTCATCCATGTCAATTAGGTAAATCAATTTGACTGATTTAGATGATCCTAATGTCAGCTTGAATTAGGTTCTTATTAATCTAACTTGGTGAAGTTAGTGAAAAGATCCAAATTGGCTTGTTAATTCTTTTTAAAATTGGTTAATAAAATTTTCTAAAATTATTAGATCCTTAAAATGATAAAGTTTTGGTGATAACTAAGTCATAGCCTCCCATTAAGTTGAATGATAATTGATCCATTAGTTTAATAATCATTGAAGGTCTAAAGACCTGGTGCTTATTGACTAATGAAATTATCATTCATAATATGATAATTTGGTCATGTCTTTCTAATGGTAGTTAGGTTGGTCGGCTAAAGTCAGGCCTGATCATTCGTTGGTTTGATGCACCAAATATGGTCATGTTAATGGTTGGACCTAACTGGATCTTTTTAGTGGAGGCCAAAGCCTATTGATTAGACTTTCGGAGTAAAAATTAAATTACTAGAAGTTGTTTGGTGAAACAATTGGTTATGAACCTACGCATAGGTGCACATGAGTTGACCAACCAAAGTTGGGCTCATGTGTAGTCTATGTGGATTCTAGTACCCACTAAGGAATTAAGGATAGTTCCTCAAATTGGAGGTAGAGGCTATCGATTCGAACAAAATAGTGGAAGAACCTTTGGATTAAAGTCCAAGTCTTTAGAGTAAATAATTCATATACTAATTAGGTCTATGTTTTTTCTTTTATATAGAAATGGCCACTACCCTGTCACTTCGATTATTATTGGATAATGATAAACTCATGGAACCCAACTTCAATAGCTGGTATTGAAAGTTGAAGATCGTCCTGGAGCATGAACGGATCATATATGTATTGACTGATCCAGTACATAAGGAGCCAGCCCCAAACGCTCTTAAGATGGTGAGAGACACTTACCAGAAGTGGCTCAATGATTGCACCATCGTTCGGTGCATTATGATGGCGGTAATGAATGATGAGTTAAGTCGTAGATTTGAAAATGCCCAATCCAAGAAGATGCTTCAAATATTGAATGACTCCTTTGGCATGCCTGACGATGTTGAATGATATAAAACTAGTTGTGCCATTTTTAATGCTTGTATGAGGGATGGAGCGTCAGTCACTAATCATGTATTGTACATGATTGAGTTGATTGAATGCTTGAGTAAGCTGGGTTTTTTCCTACATGAGCAGCTTGGAAAGGATGTGATCCTAAATTCAGTGCCCAAGTCCTTTCTTCCTTTTCTTACTCATTTTAGAATGACAAAGCCTGCAGTAAACTACCATGGGTTATTAGGGTTCCTGCAAAACTTTGAGAAGGATCATCAACTCCAAAAGGGGTCGGTGAATATTGACAGAGGATCTTCTTTTGGTCGATCCTTTAAGAAAGGAAAAAAAAATAAGAAGATGAAAAGCAAGAAGGTGCAGCCGCATGCTGGAACATCTGCACAAGGTCAGACTAAGAAGCGCAAGCCTAACCAGAGCCAGGCAGAGTTTTTCTTTTGCAAGAAGCAAGGGCATTAGAAGAGAAACTATCCTCAATACATTGCCATCTTGGACCCGAACAGGTCGAGGAGGAATTAAGTAGTTGTTGCGTAAGATAATTATATGATAACCCCTTGCAACTTCTTAATTTGTGATACTACTGCCTAGGTATTAGATACCGAAAGTCCTTATCATATTTATAATTTGATGCAGGATTTATAGGTTAGTAGAAGATTTAGTGAAGGTGAGAGATTCCTGAACGTTGGAGATAGAAGACAAGTTTCAATTCTAGCTTTAGGAATCATGAACCTTATAATCAATTCTCATAGAGTTATTCTTAGTGATTGTCACTTTTATCAAAATTTTTTATTGAATATAATTTTTGTTGGCCTTTTGGCCAAGAATAGTTATCAATTTTCAATAAAAGCAAAATTTTGTGATATTATTTTGAATGGTGTTATTGTTTGTGTTGGACAATTGAATAATAGAATATATCTATTATCACAACCTATTAATGTAATTCAAACCTTCGGTAAACACCATAGAATAGATGATATGTTAGATGTCTACCTTTGGCATTATAAGCTAGGTTACATCAATAAGAACAAAATAAATAGGTTGGCTTAAGAAGTAATTCTTGAGGTCAGTGATTGTGAATCACTACCGATCTGTGAGTCCTATCTTCTTAGAAAGATGACCTAGTCACCTTTTATTGAAAAGGATGAATGTGCCAGTGAACTCCTGGGTCTAGTACATACTGATGTATGTCAACCCATGAGTACAAGTGCTAGAGATGGATATTTCTACTTCATAACCTTCACAGATGACCTATCGAGATATGGATATGTCTATTTAATGAAGCATAAGTCAGAGTCATTTGAAATATTCAAACTATTCTATAATGAAGTAGAAATGTAAACTGGAAAGAGTATTAAAACTCTTCAGTTTGATCAAGGGGGTGAGTATCTTTTCAGTAAATTTCTGACATATCTTAAGAAGAATGAGATTCTCTTCCAATGAACTCCTCCTAGAATACCATAGCATAATGGTGTGTCCAAAAGAAGGAATCGGATCCTGTTGGACATGGTTTGATCTATGATGGGATTTGTCGGTCTGACAATCTTCCTTTGGGGATTTACGCTTAAGTCAGCTTGTTATATTCTAAATAGAATTTTGAGTAAGTCTGTTTCTAAAATGCCATATGAGATGTGGACAGGACGTAAGCCAGTACTCTCACATGTTAAGATTTGGAGGTATCCGATTTATGTCAAACATTTAGTAACGGACAAGTCCAGACCTAGGTCTGACAAGTGTAGTTTTATAGGATACCCAAAAAAGATCAAAGGATATTACTTCTACCTGAATGATGAACCAAAACTATTTGTCAGCCTTAAGATAGTCTTTTCAGAAAAGAAGTTTCTTGGTGAAGAGACTAATGTCTCTAAGATCGAACTTGAAGAAGTTCGATAGGTGGAAGAACCGACACATATTGCTAAACCTGAATCGAATTTGATTCGATTAGACCCAGAGCCTACTGAACCTGCACCCTTATGGCGATCTAGTAGAGTATCACGTCAGCTAGATAGATACTATAATTTTTTGGTCCAGAATGATAATCCTATCGAACTTGATGAGAATGATGAGGATCTGATCACCTACATGGATTCAATGCAGAGATCCAACTCTGAAAAATGGCTTGAGGCCATGAGATCTGAAATGAAGTTCATGAAGGTCAATGATGTATAGACTTTGGTTGACCCACCCAAAGGAGTAAAATCCATAGGGTATAAGTGGATCTTCAAAAGAAAAAGGAGCACAGATGGAAAGGTGGAGACCTATAAAGCCAGTTTGATTGTCAAGAGGTATCATCAACGTTATGGTATTGACTATGATGAGATATTTTTCCTATGATAATGCTCAATTTCATTCGGATTATGCTTACGATCACTGCGCATCTGGACTATGAAATCTGGCAAATGGATGTAAAAATGGCTTTCCTAAATGAAAAGCTGGATGAAGAGATGTATATGATACAACCTAAAGATTTCATATCCATAAATGAGTTTAAGGTGTGCAAGCTTCAAAGATCTATTTATGGACTGAAGCAGACATCTCAAAGTTGGAACATACGTTTTGATAAGACGATCAAGATGTATGGCTTTATTAAGAATGAAGAAGAGCCCTGCATATATAAGTGGGCTAATGGTCTAGAAGTTGTATTCCTCGTTCTGTATGTGGATGACATTCTCTTAATCAGGAATGATGTCCCTATATTATAAGAAATAAAGATCTGACTGTCATCACAGTTCTCCATGAAGGATCTAGGAGAAGCTTCCTACATCCTAGGGATGAAGATCTATGAAGATAGATCTAAAAGGTTACTTGAGTTGTCCCAGTCCACGTACATAGACACTATGCTAAAGAGGTTCAGCATGGAGAATTTCAAGAAGGGCTATCTACTGATAGGCCATGAAATTTCTCTCTCCAAGAGGGATTGTTCAACAATACCTCAAAAAAGAGAACGTATGAGTAGAATTTCATATGCTTCAGTAGTGGATTTGTTATATACACCATGACATGTATGCGACCAGATGTGGCATACTCACTAGGGGTAGTAAGTAGATACCAATCTAATCCAGAGAAGAACCACTGGAAGGTTGTTAAAATCATCCTAAAGTATTTGAGAAATACTAAGAACCAATGGCTTGTTTATGATGAATCAGACTTGAAACTTGTGAGGTTTATAGACTCCAGTATTTAGTCTGATCATGGTGATAGAAACAGTATGTCGGAATATGTGTTTATCCTTAATGGTGGTGCTATCTACTGAAAAAATTCTAAGCAGTACATCATGGTCGATTCAGTGTGTGAGGCAGAGTATGTTGTTGCATTAGATACTGCCAAAGAGACGGTGTGGCTGAAAAAGTTCATCATCAAGCTTGAAATAGCATCTTTCCTAAATGATCCAGTTCTGCTTTTCTACGATAGCTCTGGAGTCATTGCTCAAGCGAAGGAACCTAAAGCATACCAACGGACGAAGCACATTCTACACCAATTCCATCTTATCTAGGAGATCGTGGATTGAGATGATGTTGATCTTTAGAAGATCAACGGAAAGAAGAACCTGGCTGACCCATTTACTAAAGTCGTTATAGTGAAGGAGTTCGACGACTTCAAGTCAAAGATGAGTATACGATACTGCACCGATTGACTTTAGGCCAAGTAGGAGATTGTTCGGAATAGTGTTCCAAAGCCAATCATCAATCTATTGATGATTGAGCTAATTTATGTAATTATATATAAATTATTAATTGAATAAAAGTTATTCTAATTTTTTCATCACAAATCTTTCATCTTCTAATGAACTCCTGTCTATTGTGATGAAGTTCTTAGGACTATTTAGAATCGACAAAGGAGGATTTATATTTTAGTCCTTAAATAAGTTTGGGATCAAATGATATTTTGTTACTAAAAATGACAGTGTTTATCGAATATAGGTAGTTGTATGCCATATAGGTTAGTTGTCCTCTTAACCAAGGAGCATGGAGACACTGGTATGGCATGGAGGTAAGATGTAGGGATACATTTGCATTGAACGTTACCGACTCTAGAGCTTTTCTACTATCAAGAATTACTCTAATAGAATATGGGCATAATTGTCCCTCTGACCTAAGATCACCATGGTGACTTTCAAGCAACTCACTGTACTTTGATGTTGGACTACCTAAATTTTTAATTTTGTGATGGAAGGTTTCTAGGTACAATTAAGTACTTGAGGAGTCGATGCATGAATCAAGATGAGATTGACCACTTCTAGACTTAAGAGCTATGTTCAATAGTATTTAGCAAAGTCTTGGTCAGGGTAGTCCTTGTGAGGGGTCATAGGACTAATTGCATTAAGACATGATTTGGATGTATCTTCCAAAGTTGACAGTTAAACCCAGTGTCATCCTATGCACAGAGATCAGAGGGATGAATTATGCGGTAACCATATTCATGTAGATTTTAAATATTGTGATTGCACTATTTGACCTACCCAGACTTTGGGTACCATTGCTAGATGGTCACTTCGATTAGTACAGAAAATGATTCCTATGCTACCAGCTTAGGTTTGAACCTATGGGGTCACACACTAGAGGTTTCTACCCGATCTAATGGCTGATCAAGAGAAGATTGATTAATGATTTGATCATTAATTAACTCAATTTGATTGAGTTATTATTTTTGAATCAAGACCAATTGAATTCAATTCATTTGGATTTGATCCAATTAGATTATAAGATAATCTAATCATCAAGGAGGTTTAATCTTTGATTTGATCAAAGATTTGGCTTTATTAATTTTTGATTTGATCAGGATTTAACTGAGCCTAATTAAGCCTAAATAAGTTGAGTTTAATCTGGTCTAATTGGGCCTAGCCAAATTAGTTTAGATTGGGTCTTAATTGGATAAAGTTTGAAAGACTATTTTGACTAGTCTTATGCGCCACATCATCCTGATCTTGCACCATCCTTTTCTCCACAAGAATTGAGAATTCTCATGAAGAAATCCAGGCACAAGAGGGCGCACGCCCTTCTTTTCTCACACCTCATGTAGATAAGATAGGCTGGTTGTTATTCAAATTTAAAGGAGTTTGAGTTTGAATGAACAAGCCAACCATCTTATCTAAAACCCTCATGCCTCCCATGTTTGTGCACATATATAAAATCTGATTTTATGAACATGCACAAGGTGAGAAGGTGAGAACATAAAGAAGAAAAAGAAAGGAGAGAGAGGAAGGAAGAGAGAAGAGAAAAGGTTTCTCTACGTGCATGAACCCCTCCTCTGCGTGAGAAATCCAAACAAAAGAAAGAGAGTTCTAGGCGCAAAGCATTTTGGATAAGAGCATATCCTAGAATCTATCTAGGGTTTGGAATTTAGATCCATAAAGTTACGAGGATCGTGACCTCATAGATCCAGCTAGAAGACCTCTTCATCATCTTCTATGTTGATCGGGATTCGGAACGTCCAAAGACTCCATGAAGAAGATCAAAGGAGTTTGATCTACAACAATCATTGAAGACTTCTTTTCGAACTAGCACTCGAGAGGAGTTGATCAGGACCTGAGCCTTGTTTGGATTACGCATGGAGGCTAGACACTTATGTAGCTACATCGTGGTGATCAGATCTACACCGAGGAGATCAGATTGTGGAGATCATGTAACCATGAAAAGATAACGTGTTCTGAACACATACAAGTAGTAAAATAGTTTTACTATACTTGCTATTTTATTTTTCAGATATGAATGCATATATGATATATTAGATCCTATAATATGTAGGATTTTTAGATTAGATCTATAACTTTTATTATTAATTTAATTAATAATAGTTTCTACTACGTATGATTTTCGAAAAAATTTTTGAAAGTAGAGCTAGAAACCTTCCGCGTTCCCTTCACAATCCCATCTTGACTCATGCACCAACTTTGCAAGTACTTGACTGCATCTAGAAATCTTTTGTCACTATATTAAAAATACAGATAGTCCTGTATCAAAGTATAGTGAGTTGCTCGTAAGTCACCATGGTGATCTTAGGTTGGTGGAATACTTATATCCATTAGCCTTCGCTAGCTACTCTTGACAGCAAAGTGATACATAGATTGGTCACATTTAGTGTTGATGTACTCCTACATCTTATCTGCATGCCATACTAGTATCTCCATACCATTTGATTATAAGGACAACCAAGCATATGGCATATAGCGACCTATACTCGATAAGTTAACATCCTAGTAAATAACATATCATTTGATCGTGAACAATTTTAAGAACCATCCGATGAATCCTTCTTTGATGATTGATAGTGGTTCTAAAGACTTCATCATAACACAGGAGTTCATTTAAGAAAGATAAATAATTTATGATGAATAAGCCAAATAATTTTTATTAATCAATAATTTATATATAAATTACAAGATGAGCATAATCATCTACAACTTAGATAATTGACTTTAGGATACAATTTTTAATAACTCCCACTTGGACTAAATCCAATCAGAATAATATCAAATATCCATTTTCCACTTGTGTTCATTGAACTTTGTCATTTTGAGGGCTTTAATAAGTGGGTCGGCCAAGTTCTCCTTTCCATCGATCTTCTAAAGCTCAACGTCACTTCGATCCACAATCTCCTGGATAAGGTGATATCGATGCAGAATGTGCTTGGTCTTGTAGTGTCTTCAATTCTTTAACCTGAGCTATGGCTCCAGTATTATCACAATATAGAAGGATTGGATCATCGACAGAGGGTGCCACTCTTAGCCCGCTGATGAACTTCCACGACCATACAACTTTCTTGGCAGCATCAGATGTCGTGATATATTCTATCTTATAGATAGAATCGACTACGACATTCTGCTTGAAACTTTTTCAGTAGATTACTCCTCCATTTAGGATAAAAGCATAATCCGATATACTCTTATTGTCATCACAATCTAACTGAAAATTGAAATCAGTATATCCCATAAGTTTTAAGTTAGTATCTCTATATATGAGCAACTGGTCCTTAATATTTCTTAAAAATATAAGAATTATCTTTACAACCCTCTAGTGGTTCTTATTTGAATTAGACTGGTATCTTATCACTATCCCTAGTGAGTATGCCACATCTGGTCTCGTACATATCATGATATACATGATAGATTCCACTATCGGGGCATATAAAATTCTACTCATATGCTCTCTTTCTTTAAGAGTTGTCAAACAATCCTTCTTAGAGAGAGTAATTTCATGGTCTTACTGAAAAATGTATCTCAAAGCCAATCATCAGTCTGTTGATGGTTGAGTTACATTTTATCTATAATTGATTCATTAATAAATAAAATATATTTTTGATATTTTTCATCATAAAGTTTTCATCTTCTAACGAACTCTATTATTATGATAAAGTTCTTAGGATTATTTAGCTTCGATAAAGAGAGAATTTATCGATTAGTCCTTAAATCTGTTCATGACCAAATGAAAGGCTATTAATTAGAACGACAGCGTCTATTGAGCATAGGTCACTGTATGCCATATAGGTTGATTGTCCTCTTAACCAAGGAGTGTGGAGATACTAGTATGGCATATAGGTGAGATGTATGGGTACATCGTCATTGAACGTGACCAACTTCAGAGCACTCTGCTGTCGAGAATGTCTCTGATGGAATATAGATATAAGTATCCCTTAGACCTGAGATCACCTCAGTGACTTGCAAGCAACTCACTGTGCTTTGGTACCAAACTAACTAAATTTCTAATTCAGTAATGAAAGACTTTTGGGCATAGTCAAGTACTTACAAAGTCAGAGTATGATCAAGATGGAATTGACCACTCTAAGAGTTGGAGAAGAATGTATCACTATATTTCAATATAGCAAAATCTTGGCCAGAGTTATCCATCAGATGGATTTGATATTTTAAAATATAATATGGACAATCTGATCAGAGTTAATAGTTGAACTCTGAGGTGTTCTACGAGCATTTTGGTCAAGGGGATGAATTATATAAAAACTATATCTGCATGGGTTCTAAGGATGTTGTTCTACACATTCGACCTATCCGACTATCGGGTACCATCGCTAGATGGTTACTTTGATTAGTATAAAAATTTATTCCTATACTACTGACTTAGGTTCGGACCTATGAGATCATATACATTAGAGCTCATAATCCAATCAGATGGTTGATCAGTGATTAAGAATCATTCTTGGGTTAAACGATCAATACGATTGATGTTTAACCTAGTGCAAGTGTTGCAGAAGGATCGATTAGCAATTTGATTGCTAATTGACTTAATTTGATTAAGTCAAAGAGCTAAAATTAAGTTTAATTAAATATAATTTAATTAAATTTGATTTGGGCTTGATTGGATCAAGTTCAATTGCCTTATTGGATAAGCCAAGTGCAAGGAAAAACTAGTCCTAGTTCAACTAGAAATTGGGTCAACCCAATTTTTTAATTTGATTAAAAAATAAAATTAAAATTAAATTAAATTAAATCTAATTTAATTAAATTTTTAATTGGATTAAAATCTAATTTAATTTGGTTAACTTGATTTTGATTTAATTTGGTTTGAAAAACCATGTTTGACCAAGTCATAGATGGAATCCTTGTGAGACTAGGATTATACCTTGCGCCACCTTAGCCCTCCATGCCCCCCATGCCTATTTTTTAAGAATTTTTTATGAAAATTCTTTTTCTCTTGATCTTCACGCATGCCTCCTCTCTCCCTCTCTTTAGCATGTGGTAATTTGATGATTGACCAAGTCAAAAAGAGAAGTAAGTTTTGATCTAGGATTCTATTAGATAGAATCCTTATAAACTAAAACACCTCCTTCTAATTATGCCGCCCACACCTTCTTTATTTTCTCTAAATTTTATGGTAAAATAAGAAGTTTTGTGTGCCCCTATTTCTGGTCCATGGTAGGAAATAAGGTGGGGGTGCACAAGAGTTGGGCGCCCCAACAACTTGCCATATTATGTCCTTTCCTTGTCTGAGTTTTTGACCAAACTTGAACTCTACCTATCTTTTTATTTAGGATGAATTTTAGTCTGATTTTTTTACAAAATATAGATCATTAAGAGAGCTTTTAGGTGTGTAAAAATTAGGGAGAGAGAACCTCTGGGCATTGGGTTTCAATAGACACAAAACTAGATATCTAAATGAGAGCAAAGAGAAGAAGAAGAGGGTCTTCTTCTAGGGTTGCTGTGTTCATCTCTTTCCTTCCTTCTTTCTTGATTCTTCTGAGAGAGTCTCACATCTAAAACCTCCTTTCCACCTTCTCCTCTTTGGAAGAGTCCAAATCCAGAAGAAGGAGGCATCTGATCGATCATCAAATAAAGATCATCACAGTATTAGTAGACTATGCGGATTTTCTGCATCAAGATTTCTGATCATGCTCGTGAGCTCGTGTGGATGACTCCTAGAGGTCGGATGCGTGTGTGGATTATGACATCATCCTCAAGCCTAGATCAGCAAGTTAGAATATCTAACTTGCACAGATAATAGATCTGATCTATTTATTTTATAGTTGTATTTGATGTAGTATTGTAGAATGTTGATGAGATCAACATGTTAATCTTTTATTTATATTTTTTAATTTATGATTTAATATCATCAATTGATCATATAATAAATCTTAGATCTAATATATTTTCATACTTATTTAAATATATATTTAATTTATTTAAGTTTTTTGCTGTCTGATCTTGAAAAAATTTCACGATCTACCCTTGAAATCCTAGATCTAATTTCTTTAATTAGTATCAGAGCCTAGGTTCTTATTACATGATTTTCTTAAGCATGTTTAGATTATTTATTAAATTAGATCTAATTTATAATCTAATTATTAAATCTAAAATTAAAAATTTAGATCTCACGAACTGCCATAAGGTTGTCTTATTGTAAGGTTGACCTCTTATAGTGAAAAGGTTGTCCTAGTTCATGATGATTTATTTTTAATCATAAATTTATTAGATTTAATTTAATTTTACTTATGATTTAATAGATTTAAAATAGTTTTAGATCTAAAAAATAAAGTTTTTAGATTGCACAGACTGCTACATGGCTGTCCTGCTATAAGGTTTATCCCTTACAGTGAAAAGATTGTCCTAGTACGTGCTGATCTAAAATATTAATCATAAAATTTTAGATTAGATCTAAGAAATTTTATAATCTGATTAAAAGTATTTTAATTTAATTTTAATCATTATAAATATGTTAGATTTGATCTAAGTTGATTTATGATTGATTGGTGTTGAAACTGTTTCAATTATATGAACCTATTTAGATTAAATCTAAAGTAGATTCATGTTTATGTTACTTGCATTTTGATTATGAATCAAACATGCAACTTGGTTGATAGAACCATGTTGTAAAAATATTTTATAAATATAAAAATTATTTTCGAAAGTCGAACCCCAACCCTTAGCCCAAAACTTAATTAAGAATTAAGAAATTATTTGATCGCAATCTAGGATTGAAAATTAAAGATCCTAAGACACGAATCATAACACATTAGGTTAAATGGGTTAGTGGGGATTAGGTCCATTAATTAGATTAGACCTAGGAATAGATTAAAGAATGAACTTAATTAGAGAATTGACTAAATTTAATCAATTATTATCTTAGATTAGGTCAAGGATTCTCTAGATTAATTATAATAGTTGTAGTTGGTCAAGTCTATATCTTTAATGAAACCCAAGATGGATTTGATTCTTGGCTACGAGGTCTAGCATAAACTATTAGGTTGATCTAATTGAAACTAATTAAACCAGTTGGTATCTAAGGTAAACTTGATTGGTGGTCTTTAATTGGCAGCCCGCTTACTTGGCCATTTCTGATGTTATCTAAGGCAAGCTTTGACAGATCCTTCTACTGATCGAACTTACCTGACCTCTTATTGAAATTATGTTTTGATCAGATCACTTAACTATTCGAGCTGAACCATGTCAGCTAGGTAAATCAATATGACTGATTTAGGTGCTTCTGGACCAGTCTATTAATGGTCTCCCTTAAGCTGACTTGGTGAAGTCAGTGGGAGAATCATGATAAGCTGGTTCATCTGACCTTCTCTTTTCTTTAAAAATTAAATCTTCTAAAATTATTAGATCATTAAAATGAATTAGTTATGGTGATAACTAGATCATAGCCTCCCATTAAGTGGATGATAATGGGTCCATTAGTTGGATACATTAGAGGCCCATAGGCCTAGTGCTTATCCAGTAATGAAATTATTATTCATAATATGATTTCTTGGATGCGTCTCTCTAAATGATGCCAATCAAAGTTGGGCCTAATCATTCATCGGTTAGATGGGCAAAGTATGGTCATTTTAGTAGTTGGACCTAACCAAACCTTTTCAGTGGAGGTCAAAGCCTACTGATTATGGACTGGGATAAAATTTAATTACTAAAAATTATTTAAAAAATAATTAATTATAAACCTATCTTTAGATGTACATGGGTTGGCCAACCAAAGTTGGGCTTGTGTGCAGTCTACGTGGATTCTAGTACCCACTAAGCAATTAGGGTAATTCTTCGAATTGGAGGTAGGGGCTACTAATTTGAATAAAATAGTGGAAGAATATTTTGACTAAAGTCCAAATCTTTAGATTTAATGAATCAATTACTAATTAAGATTTTGGTTCTCCTTTATACAATTAAATCCAAACCATAATTGCTCCATTCACTGTTAGACAGTGAATAACTTAAGGGATCCAACTTCGATAATAAATATCAAAAGTTGAATGTTGTTCAGTAGCATGAAGTGGTTCGTGCTGGGGCCTCTATGCCCAATTTATATATAAAGTCCAAGAATAACCTAGATCAAGTAAAGTGCTTCCATTCTAAGAAGCAGGGGTATTGAAAGAGGAATTATCCTCAGTGTCGTGATTCCCATGACCCCAATAGGCTGAATAAGAGAGATGAGCAAGTAGTTGCTGATCAAGAATGTTATATGATAACATCTTATAATTTTTCTATTTATGATACTTCTACTTGGGTATTAGATACCAGAAGTT
Organism: Cocos nucifera; assembly: GCA_006176705.1. NCBI lineage: Eukaryota > Viridiplantae > Streptophyta > Magnoliopsida > Arecales > Arecaceae > Cocos > Cocos nucifera. Next base: position 82,168 of record QRFJ01002195.1, on the reverse strand, counting down.
CAGTCCATATTTGCAATACATTGCAACGACTTCAAATTAGTAGAAGATTTGAGAATAATGAGCGATTCCTAAATGTTGGAGATGGAAGGTCTATTCTAGTTCTAGCTATGAGAATAGTTCAACTTATTTTCAATACTAATATCATTTCTTTAAATGAATGTCATTATTGTCCTTCCTTTCTGATGAATATAATCTCTATTAGCCTTTTGGCTAAAGATGTTTATCATTTATCTATAAAGGAAGATTATTGTGACATTATTATAAATAATGTTACAATAATACAAAGATAACAAAGAAATGGTATTTATAATTTATCACAGCCTGTGAGTGTAATGTACACTTCTAGAAAATATCCTAGATTAGATAATGTCTCTGATATCTACCTATGGCACTGTAAACTAGGTCACATTAACAAGAATAGAATAAATAGGTTGATCTAAGAGGAAAGTCTTGAAGTTGGTGATTGTGAATCACTTCCAACCTATGAGTTCTATCTTCTTAAAAAAATGACCAAATCATCTTTTATAGAAAAAGATGAGAGAGCTACTGAGCTCTTAGGTCTAGTATATGAACTAATGAGCACAAGTGCTAGAGGTGGATACGTCTACTTCATCACTTTCATAGATGATCTATCCAGATATGAATATGTCTATCTAATGAAACATAAGTTGAATTCATTTGAAATATTCAAAATATTCTAAAGTAAAATAAAAAAACAAACTGAAAAGAGTATTAAAATTCTTTGATCGGATCGAGGAGGTGAATATCTATCCAGTGAGTTCTTGACATATCTAGGAGAGAATGGGATTCTCTCATAGTGAACTCCTCCTGTCACACCACAGCATAATGGTTATCAAAAAGAAGAAATCGAACCTTGTTAGACATGGTTCAATCCATGATGGGATTTTCTAGTCTTTTTGTTTCATTTTGGGGTTATGCTCTTGAGACTGCATATTATATATTGAATAATGTATCAAGTAAATCTATCATAAAGACTCCATATGAGATATGGACTGGGCATAGGTCTACACTCTCTCACCTACGGATTTGGAGTTATCCGACCTATGTCAAACGTTTGCATACAGATAAGCTTGGAACCCGATCTGATAAATGCATGTTTATAGGGTATCCCAAAGAAAGTAAGGGTTACTATTTCTACCATACTGATGAACAAAAGGTGTTCGTCAGTCTTAAGGCAACCTTTTTGGAAAAGGAGTTCTTTGGTGAAGGAACTGTTGCCACTAAAGCTGAACTTGATAAGTTCAACAGGTAGAAAAATTGATAACTATAGCTGAACCTGAGTCAAATTTGATTAGATCAGATTTCGAGCCCAGTGTACCTTTACCATTAAGGTGATCTAGTAGAATACCGCATCATCTGGATAGATACTACAGTTTCTTGATCCAAGATGGTGATTTCATCGAACTCGATGAAAATAATGAGGATCTGATCACCTATATGGATGCTATGCAGAGACCTAATTTTGAGAAATGGCTTGAGGCCATGAAATCCGAAATAGAGTCTATGAAGGTCAACGATGTGTGGACATTGGTTGACCCACCCGAAGGGATTAAACCCACTGGATGTAAATGGGCCTTCAAAAGAAAAAGAGATGTAGATGAAAAGGTGGAGACCTATAAAGCCCATCTGGTTGCCAAGGAGTATCATCAACATTATGGTATTGACTATGATGAGATATTTTCTCCTATGGTAATGCGCAAATTTATTCGGATTATGCTTGCGATTGCTGCCCATCTAGACTATGAGATCTGATAGATGAATGTGAAAATAGCTTTTCTGAATGGTGAGTTGATTGAAGAGATGTATATGATACAATTTGAGGGGTTCACATCTACAGATGAGTCCAAGGTGTGCAGACTTTAGAGATCTATTTATGGACTGAAGCAGGCATCTCAAAGTTGGAACATGAATTTTGATAAAGTAATCAAAACATATGGCTTCGTTAAGAATGGGGAAGAATCCTGCATTTACAAATGAGCAAATGATCCAGTAGTGATATTCCTTTTCTTGTACATGGATGACAATCTCTTAATCAGGAATGATATCGCCACACTGCAGGAAATAAAAGTTTGGTTGTCATCATAATTCTCCATGAAGGACTTGGGTGAAGCTCATGCATCCTAAGGATGAAGATCTATCGAGATAGATCTAAAAGGATGCTTGGGTTATCCCAGTCTACGTACATAGATACTGTGCTGAAGAGGTTCAGTATGGAAAATTTTAAAAAGGGCTATCTTCTGATAGGCCATGAAATTTTTCTTTTTAAGAAGGATTGTCCGACAACTCCTGAAGAGAGAGAGCATATGAGTAGAGTACCATATTCTTCGACAGTAGGATCTATCATGTATGCCATGACATGTGCGAGACTAGATGTAGCATACTCACTAGGAGTAGTGAGTAGATACCAGTCTGATCTTGAAGAAAATCACTGAAAAGTGGTTAAAACCATCCTTAAGTATTTGGAAAATACTAAGGACCAATGGTTGGTTTATGGCAAGTCAGATCTAAAATTTATGGGATTTACAGACTCTAGCTTTTAATCTGACCATGATGATAGTAGAAGCATCTCAGGATATATCTTTACTCTGAATGGTAGAGCTATCTATTGGAAGAGTTTCAAACAGCAAACTATGGCAGACTTTGTTTGCAAAGTAGAGTACATCGCAGCCTTAGATGCACGAAGAAAGCTATGTGGCTAAGAAAGTTTATCATCGAGCTCAGAGTAGCATCCTTCCAAGATGGTCTGATCCTGCTCTACTGTGACTGCCCTGGTGCCATAGCTCAAGCGAAGGAACTAAAGGCACACCAGAAGATGAAGCACATCCCACACCGCTTCCACTTGATCTGGAAGATCGTGGATACAGGTGATGTTGACCTTCAGAAGATCGATGAAAAGTAGAACCTGACCGACCCCTTCACTAAAGTCCTAGCGATAAAGGAGTTCGACAACCATAAGTCAAAGATGGATATTAGATACTATGCCGAGTGGCTTTAGGACAAGTGAAAGTTGTTGGAAAATATGTTCCAAAGCCAATCGTCAGTCTGTTGATGATTGAGCTATATTGTATCTATAATTGATTCATTAATAAATAAAATATATTTTTAACATTTTTCATCATAAAATTTTCATCTTCTAATGAACTCCATTATTATGATGAAGTTCTTAAGACTATTTAGCTTCGCTAAAGAGAGAATTTATCGATTAGTCCTTAAATCTATTCATGACCAAATGATAGGCTATTAATTAGGATGGCAGTGTCTATCAAGCATAGGTTGCTATATGCCATATAGGTTGGTTGTCCTCTCAACCAAGGAGTGTGAAGACACTAGTATGGCATACAGGTGAGATGTATGGGTACATCATCATTGAATGTGACCAACTTCAGAGCATTCTGCTATCGAGAATGTCTTTGATGAGATATAGGTATAAGTGTCCCTTAGATCTGAGATTACCTCAGTGACTTGCAAGCAACTCACTATGCTTTGGTACCGGACTAACTAAATTTTTAATTTAGTAATAAAAGACTTCTGAGCATAGTCAAGTGCTTGCAAAGTTAGAGTACGATCAAGATGGAATTGACCACACCAAAAGTTGGAGAAGAATGTATCACTGTATTTCAATATAGCAAAATCTTGGCTAGGATAATCCATCAGATGGATTTGGTATTTTGACAACCTAATCAAAGTTGATAGTTAAACTCTGAGATGTCTTACGAGCATTTTGGTCAAGGGGATGAATTATATGGAAACTATGTCTGCATGGATTCTAAGGATGTTGTTCTACACATTCGACCTATCCGACCATTGGATACCATTGCTAGATGGTTACTTTGATTGGTATAGAAATTTATTTCTATACTATCAACTTAGATTTGGACCTATGAGGTCACACACATTAGAGCTCATGATCCGATCGGATGGTTGATCAATGATTAAGAATCATTCTAGGGTTAAATGATCAATATGATTGATGTTTAACTTAGTGCAAGTATTGCAGGAAGATCGATTAGCAATTTGATTGCTAATTAGCTTAATTTGATTAAGCCAAAGGATTGAGATTAAGTCTAATTAAATATAATTTAATTAGATTTAATTTGGGCTTAATTGGATCAAGTTCAATTGGCTTATTGGATAAGCCAAGTGCAAGAAAAAACTAGTCCTAGTTCAACTAGAACTTGGGTCAACTCAATTTTTTAATTTGATTAAAAAATTAAATAAAAATTAAATCTAATTTAATCTAATTTAATTAAATTCTTAATTAGGTTAGAATCTAATTTAATTTGGTTAAGTTATTTTTGATTTAATTTGAATTGAGAAACCATATTTGACCGAGTCATAGATGGAATCCTAGTAAGACTAGGATTACACCTTGTGCCACCATAGCCCTCCACACCCCCCATGCCTACTTTTTAGAAATTTTTCATAAAAATTCTCTTTCCCCTGATCTTTACATATGCCTCCTCTCTCCCACTCTTTCTTATATGATAATTTGGTGGTTGACCAAGTCAAAAAAAGAAGTTTTGATCTAGGATTCTATGAGATAGAATCCATATAAACCAAAACACCTCCTTCTAATTATGCTGCCCACACTTGCTTCATTTTCTATAAATTTTATGGTAAAAGTAGAATTTTTTGTGTGCTCCTATTGCTGGTTCATGGCAGGAAATAAGGTGGGGGCGCCCAAGAGTTGAGCACCTCAACAACTTGCCATATTATGTCCTTTCCTTATCTAAGTTTTTTACCAAACTTGGACTCTACATATCTTTTTATTTAGGATGAATTTTGGGTTGAATTTTTCATGAAATATAGATCATTAAGAGAGATTTGAGGTGTATAAAAATTAGAGAGAGAGAACTTCTGGGCAATGGGTTTCAATAGATACAAAACTAGGTGTCTAAGCGAGAGCAAAGAGAAGAAGAAGAGGGTCTTCTTCTAGGGTTGCTGTGTTCATCTCTTTTATTCCTTTTTCCTTGGGTTTTCTAAGAGAGTCTCACATCTAAAATATCCTCTCCACCTTCTTCTCTTTAGAAGAGTCTAAATCTAGAAGAAGGAGTCATCTGATCAACCATCAAAGAAAGATCAGCACGGTATTAGCATACTGTGTTGATTTTCTGCATCAGAATTTTTGATCATGCTCGTGGGCTCGTGTGGATGACTCCTAGAGGCTGAATGTATGTGTAGCTTATGACATCATCTTGAAGCCTAGATCAGCATGTTAGAATATCTAACTTGCACAGGTAATAGATCTGATCTATTTATTTTATAGCTGCATTAGATGTAATATTGTAGCATGTTGATGAGATCAACATGTTAATCTTTTCTTTATATTTTTTAATTTTTGATTTAATATTATATCTTGATCATATAATAAATCTTAGATCTAGAATATTTTTATATTTATTTAAATAAATATTTAATTTATTTAAGTTTTTCATTGCCTGATCTTGAAAAAGTTACAAGATCTATCCGTAAAATTCTAGATTTGGTTTCTTCAATTGGTATCAGAGCCTAGATTCTTATTACATGATTTTTGTTAAGCATGTTTAGATTATTTATTGGATTATAATTTATAATCTTATTATTAAATCTAAAATTAAAAATTTAGATCTCACGAACTGCCATAAGATTATCCTGCTTTAAGGTTTACCCCTTATAGTGAAAAGGTTATCCTAGTTCGTAATGATCTATTCTTAATCATAAATTTATTAGATTTGATCTAATTTTATTTATAATTTAATAGATTTAAAATAGTTTTAGATATGAAAATAAAGATTTTAGATTGCATGGACTGCTATAAGATTGTCCTACTCTAAGGTTTACCCCTTACAGTGAAAAGGTTGTCCTAGTACGTGCTGATCTAAAATATTGATCATAAAATTTTAGATTAGATCTAAGAGATTTTATGATCCAACTAAAAGTATTTTAATCTAATTTTAATCATCATAAATATGTTAGATTTTATCTAAGTTGATTTATGATTGATTGGTGTTGAAACTGTTTCAATTATATGAACCTATTTAGATTAGATCTAAAGTAGATTCATGTTTATGTTACTTGCATTTTGATTATGAATCAAACAAGCAACTTGGTTGATAGAACCATATTGTAAAAATATTTTACAAAGATAAAAATTATTTTTAAAAAGCCGAACCCCAATCCTCAGCCCAAAACTTAATTAAGAATTAAGAAATTATTTGATCAAGATCTAGGATTGAAAATTGAAGATCCTAAGACACGAATCATAACACATTGGGTTAAATGGATTAGTGAGGATTAGATCCATTAATTGGATTAGACCTAGGGTTAGATTAAAGAATGAACGTAATTAGAGAATTGACTGAATCTAATCAATTGTTATCTTAGAATAGGTTAAGAATTTTCTAGATCAACTATAATAGTTGTAGTTGGTCAAGTCCATGTCTTTAACGAGACCCAAGATGGACTTAATTCTTGGCTGTGAGCTCCAGCATGAACTATTAGGTTGATCTAATTGAAACTAATTAAACCAGTTGGTATTTAAGGCAAATCAGACCGGTGGTCTTTAATTAGTAGCCCGCTTACCTGGCCATTTTTTATGGTGTCTAAGGCAAGCTTTGGCAGACCCTCCCACTGATCGAACTTACCTGGCCTCTTAGTGAAATTATATTTTGATCGAATTACTTGACTATTCGAGTTGACCCATATCAGCTAGATAAATCAGAATGACTGATTTAGGTGCTCCTTGACCAGCCTATTAATGGTCTCCCTTAAGCTGACTTAGTGAAGTCAGTGGAAGAATCATAACAAGCTGGTTCATCTGACCTTCTCTCTTCTTTAAAAATTAAATCCTCTAAAATTATTAGGTCCTTAAAATGAATTAGTTATGGTGATAACTAGATCATAGCCTTCCATTAAGTGGATGAATGGGTCCATTAGTTAGATAATCATTGGAGGCCCATAGGCCTGATGCTTATCCGCTAATAGAATTATCATTCATAATATGATTTCTTGGATGCATCTCTCTAAATGATGGTTAGATTAGCCAACTAAAATTGGGCCTAATCATTTATTGGTTAGATGGGCCAAGTATGGTCATGTTAATGGTTGGACCTAACCAGATCTTTTCAATGAAGGCCAAAGCCTACTGATTATGGACTGGGATAAAATTTAATTATTAAAAATTATTTTAAAAAATAATTGATTATGAACCTACCTTTAGATGCACATGGGTTGGCTAACCAAAGTTGGGCTCGTGTGCAGTCTATGTGGATTCTAGTACCCACTAAAAAATTATGATAATTTCTCGAATTGAAGGTAGGGGCTACCAATTCGAATAAAATAGTGGAAGAACTTTTTGATTGAAGTTTAAATTTTTAGGTTTAATGAATCAATTACTAATTAGACTTTTGGTTCTTCTTTATGTAGTTAAATCCAAACCATAGTTACTCCATTCACTGTTAGACAGTGATTAACTTATGGGACCCAATTTCAATAATAAGTATCGAAAGTTGAATGTTGTTCAGCAGCACGAAATGGTTCGTGCTGGGGCCTCTATGCCCAATTTAAACATAAGATCTAAGAATAACCTAGATCAAGCAGAGTGCTTTCATTGTAAGAAGTAGGGGCATTGGAAGAAGAATTATCCTTAGTGTCGTGATTCCCATGACCCCAACAGGCTGAATAAGAGAGATGAGCAAGTAGTTGCTGATCAAGGATGTTATATGATAACATCTTGTAATTTTTCTATTTGTGATACTTCTATTCGGGTATTGGATATTGAAAGTCCAGTCCATATTTGCAATACATTGCAAGAACTTTAAATTAGTAGAAGATTTGAGAATAATAAGCGATTCCTAAATGTTGGAGATGGAAGGTCTGTTCTAGTTCTAGCTATGGAAATAGTTCAACTTATTCTTAATACTAATATTATTTTTTTAAATAAATATCATTATTATCCTTTCTTTTTGATGAATATAATCTCTATTAGCCTTTTGGTCAAAGATTGTTATCATTTATCTATAAAGAGAGATTATTGTAACATTATTACCAATAATATTATAATAATGCAAGAACAACAAAGAAATGGTATTTATATTTTATCACAGCCTGTGAGTATAATGTACACTTTTAGAAAACATCCTAGATTAGATAATATCTCTGATATCTATCTATGGCACTATAGACTAAGTCACATTAATAAGAATAGAATAAATAGGTTGATCCAAGAGAAAATCCTTGAAGTTGGTGATTGTGAATCACTTCCAATCTATGAGTCCCATCTTTTTGAAAAAATGATCAAGTCACCTTTTACTGAAAAAGGTGAGAGAGCTACTGAGCTCTTAGGTCTAGTACATAGTGATGTAGATGGACCAATGAGCATAAGTGCCAGAGGTGGATATGTCTACTTCATCACTTTCATAGATGATCTATTCAGATATGGATATATCTATCTGATGAAATATAAGTCGGATTCAATTCAAATGTTTAAAAGATTTCGAAGTGAAGTAGAAAAATAAACTAGAAAGAGTATTAAAACTCTTCAATTGGATCGAGGAAGTGAATATCTATCCAGTGAGTTCTTAACATATCTAGAAGAGAATGGGATTCTCTCATAGTGGACTCCTAGCACATTACAGCATAATGGTGTATAAAAGGGAGAAATTAAACCTTGTTAGACATGATTCGATCCATGATGGGATTTTATAGTCTGCCTATTTCATTTTGGTATTATGCTCTTGAGACTGCATGTTATATATTGAATAATGTATTGAGTAAATCTATCGCAAAGACTTCATTTAAGATATGGACTGGGCGTAGGCCTACACTCTGTCACCTACGGGTTTGGAGTTGTTTGGCCTATGTTAAACATTTGCATACAGATAAGCTTGGACCCTGGACTTATAAATGCATGTTTATAGGGTATCCCAAAGAAAGTAAGGATTACTATTTCTACCTTGCTGATGAACAAAAGGTGTTCGTCTGTCTTAAGGCAACCTTTTTAGAAAATAAGTTTCTTGGTGAAGGAACTATTGCCTCTAAGGTTGAACTTGATGAAGTTCAACAGATAGAAAAACTAACACCTGTAGTTGAACCTGAGTCGGATTTGATTAGATCATATCCAGAGCCCAGTGTACCCTCACCATTAAGGCAATCCGGTAGAGTACCGCATCATCCGAATAGATACTATAATTTTTTGATCCAAGATGGTGATTTCATCGAACTCGATGAAAATGATGAGGATCCAATTACCTATATGGATGCTATGTAGAGATCTGATTTCAAAAAATAGCTTGAGGCCATTGAATCCGAAATGGAGTCCATGAAGGTCATTGGTTGACCCACCCAAAGGGGTTAAACCCATTAGATGCAAATGAGTCTTCAAAAGAAAAAGAGGCACAGATGAAAAGGTGGAGACCTATAAAGCCCGTCTGGTTATCAAGGGGTATTATCAATGTTATGATATTGACTATGATGAGATATTTTTTTCTATGGTAATGCTCAAATTCATTCGAATTATACTTGCGATTGCTGCCCATCTAGACTATGAGATCTAGTGGATAGATGTGAAAATAGCTTTTCTGAATGGAGAGTTGACCGAAGAGGTGTATATGATACAACTTGAGGGGTTCACATCAATAGATGAGTCCAAGATATGTAGGCTTTAGAGATCCATTTATGAACTGAAGCAGGCATCTTAGAGTTGGAACATGCATGTTGATAAAGTGATCAAAACATATGGCTTCGTTAAGAACGAAGAAGAATCCTGCATTTACAAATGGGCAAATGGTCTAGTGTAGTATTTCTTATCTTATATGTGGATGATATTCTTTTAATTGAAAATGACATCTCTGCACTGTAAGAAATAGAAGTTTGGTTGTCATCATAATTCTTCATAAAGGACTTGGGTGAAGCATCCTACATTCTAAGGATGAAGATCTATCAAGATAGATCTAAAAGGATGCTTGGGTTATCCTAGTCTACGTACATAGATACTGTACTGAAGAGGTTTAGCATGAAAAATTTCAAAAAGGGCTATCTCCTGATAGGCCATGAAATTTCTCTCTCTAAGAAGAATTATCTGATAACTTCTGAAGATAGAGAGCATATGAGTAGAGTTCCATATGCTTCGACAGTGGGATCTATCATGTACGCCATGACATGTGTAAGATCAGACGTTGCATACTCTCTAGGAGTAGTGAGTAGATACCAGTCTAACCCTAGAGAAAACTACTGAAAAATGGTTAAAACCATCCTTAAGTATTTGAGAAATACTAGAGACCAATGGTTGGTTTATGGCGAGTCAAATCTAAAACTTATGGGATTTATAGACTTCAGCTTTCAATCTTACCATGATGATAGCAGAAGCGTGTTGGGATATATCTTTACTCTGAATGGTGAAGCTATCTACTGGAAGAATTTCAAGCAGCATATTATGGCAGACTTTGTTTGTAAGGTAGAGTACATCGCAGTATTAGATGCCACGAAGGAATCTATATGACTGAGAAAATTTATCATCAAGCTCAAAGTAGCACCCTCGCTAGATGGTCCGGTCCTACTTTACTGCGACAGCACTGGTGCATAGCTCAGGTGAAGGAATCAAAAGTACACCAGCGAATGAAGCACATCCTATGCCACTTCCACCTGGTCTGGAAGATCATGGATAGAGGTGACATAGACCTTCAGAAGATCGATGGAAAGGAGAACCTGACCAATCCCTTTATTAAAGCCCTAGCGATAAAGAAGTTTGATAACCACAAGTCAAAGATGAGTATTAGATACTATGCCGAGTGGCTTTAGGATAAGTGAGAGTTGTTCGAAAATGTGTCCCAAAGCCAATCGTCAGCCTGTTGATAGTTGAACTATATTGTATCTATAATTGATTCATTAATAAATAAAATATATTTTTGATATTTTTTATCATAAAGTTTTCATCTTCTAACGAACTTCATTATTGTGATGAAGTTCTTAGGACTATTTAGCTTTGATAAAAAGAGGATTTATCGATTAGTCCTTAAACCTATTCATGATCAAATGATAGGTTGTTAATTAGGATGATAGCGTCTATCGAGCATAGATCACTGTATACCATATAGATTGATTATCCTCTTAATCAAGGAGTGTAGAGATACTGGTATGGCATACAGATGAGATGTATGGATACATCATCATTGAATGTGACCAACTTTAGAGCATTCTGCTATCGAGAATGTCTCTGATAGGATATAGGTATAAGTGTCCCTTAGACTTGAGATCACCTCACTGACTTGCAAGCAACTTACTGTGCTTTGGTACTGGACTAACTAAATTTTTAATTCAGTAATGAAAGGCTTCTAGGCATGGTCAAGTACTTGCAAAGTTAGAGCATAATCAAGATAAAATTGACCACTCCAAGAGTTGGAGAAGAATGTATCACTGTATTTCAATATAGCAAAATCTTGGCCAGGATAATCCATCAGATGGATTTGGTATTTTGAAATACGATATGGACAAGTTGATCAGAGTTGATAGTTGAACTCTAAGGTGTCCTACGAGCATTTTGGTCAAAGGAATGAATTATATGAAAACTATATCCGCATGGGTTTTAAGGATATTATTCTACATATTTGACCTATCCGGTCCTCGAATATCATTGCTAGATGGTTACTTCGATTGGTACAAAAATTTATTTCTATACTATCAGCTTAGGTTTGGACCTATAAGATCACATACATTAGAGCTCATGATCCGATCGGATGGTTGATCAACGATTAAGAATCATTCTAGGGTTAAACGATCAATACGATTGATGTTTAACCTAGCACAAGTGTTGCAGGAGGATCGATTAGCAATTTGATTGCTAATTGACTTAATTTGATTAAGTCAAAGCATTGAGATTAAGTTTAATTAAATATAATTTAATTAGATTTAGTTTGGGCTTGATTGGATCAAGTCTAATTGGCTTATTGGATAAGCCAAGTGCAAGGAAAAACTAGTCCTAGTTCAACTAGGACTTGGGTCAACCCAATTTTTTAATTTAATTAAAAAATTAAATTAAAATTAAATTAAATTAAATTAAATTTTTAATTAGATCAAAACCTAATTTAATTTAGTTAACTTAGTTTTGATTTAATTTTGTTTGAGAAACCATGTTTGACCAAGTCATAGATGGAATCCTAGTGAGATTAGGATTACACCTTGCACCACCTTAGCCCTCCACACCCCCCATGCCTATTTTTTAGGATTTTTTCCTGATCTTCATGCATGCCTCCTCTCTCCCCCTCTTTCTCATATGGTAATTTGGTGGTTGACCAAGTCAAAAGGATAAGTAAGTTTTGATCTAGGATTCTATGAGATAGAATCCTTATAAACTAAAACACCTCCTTCTAATTGTGCCGCCCATACCTTCTTTATTTTTTTTGAATTTCATGGTAAAAGAAGAAGTTTTTGTGCACCCCTATTTCTGGTCCACAATAGGAAATAAGGTGGGGGAGCCTAAGAGTTGGGTGCCCCAACAACTTGCCATATTATGTCCTTTCCTTGTCTAAGTTTTTGACTAAACTTGCACTCGCCATATCTTTTTATTTAGGATCAATTTTGGCTTGATTTTTTCATGAAATATAGAACATTAAGAGAGTTTTGAGGTGTGTAAAAATTATAAAGAGAGAACCTCTAGGCATTGGGTTTCAATAGATACAAAACTAGGTGTCTAGGTGAGAGCAAAGAAAAGAAGAAGAGGGTCTTCTTCTAGGGTTGCTGTGTTCATCTCTTTCCTTCCTTCTTCCTTGGGTTTTCTGATAGAGTCTCACATCTAAAACCTTCTCTCCATCTTTTTCTCATTGGAAGAGTTCAAATCCAAAAGAAGGAGGCATCTGATCGACCATCAAAGAAAGATCAATACAGTACTTGCATACTATGCTGATTTCCTGCATCAGGATTTTTGATCATGCTCGTGGGCTCGTGTGGATGACTCCTAGATGCCGAACACATATACAGCTCATGACATCATCTTCAAGCCTAGATCAATAAGTTAGAATGTTTAACTTGCATAGGTAATAGATCTGGTCTATTTATTTTATAGCTACACTAGATGTAGTATTGTAGCATGTTGATGAGATCAACATGTTAATCTTTTTTTTTATATTTTTTAATTTTTGATTTAATATCATGCCTTGATCATGTAATAAATCTTATATGTAAGATATTTTCATGCTTATTTAAATAAATATTTAATTTATTTAAGTTTTTTGCTGCTTGATCTTGAAAATGTTTCAAGATCTATCCGTGAAATCATAGATCTGGTTCCTTCAAGCCTATCGATAGATAGCCTATCTTGGAATTCTCCATACTGATCCTTTTTAGCACGGTATCAATATATGTAGACTAGGACATTCTAAGAAACCTTTTAGATCTATCTCTATATATCTTCAATTCAAGGATGTAGGATGCTTCTCCCAAGTTCTTCATAAAGAATTGAGATGACAGCCAAACCTTTATTCCCTATAACGCAAGAATGTTATTTTTGATTAAAAGAATATCATCCACATACAATACAATGAATACTACTATAGAACCATTTGCCTATTTATATATGTAGGGTTCTTCTCTATTCTTAATAAAGCTATATGTTCTGATTGTTTTATCAAAATGCATGTTCAAACTCCAAAATGCCTGCTTCAATTCATAAATGGATCTCTGAAGCTTGCACACCTTAGACTTGTTTGTTGAGTCAACCCTTCAAGTTGTATCATATATACCTCTTCATCCAGCACTCTATTTTGAAAAGTTATTTTCATATCCATTTGCCAGATTTTATAGTCTAGATATGCTACTATCACAAGTATTATCTGAATGAACTTGAGTATTATCACAGGAGGAAACATCTCATCATAGTTTATACCATAACGTTGACGATATTTCTTGGCAACCAAATGGACTTTATAGATCTCTACTTTCCTGTCTGTGCCCCTTTTTCTTTTGAACATCTACTTGCATCCTATAAGTTTTATCTCTTCAGGTGGATCAACTAGTATCCATAAACTATTGATCTTCATAGACTCCATTTTAGATTTTATGGCTTCAAGCCACTTCTCAAAGTCAGACCTCTATATAGCATCCATGTAGATGATCGAATTCTCGTTGTTCTCATTGAGCTTAACAGGATCACCATCTCGAATCAAGAAACTATAGTATCTATCCAGCTAATGCGATACTCTACCGAATCTCCTCAAAGGTGCCTTTTTAATGGATTCTGGATTTGATCTAATCAAATCAAGTTGCATAGGTTCACTAGTTTGTGTCGGTTCTTTTACTGGTTGAACTTTCTTAAGTTTAACTTTAGAGGCATTAGTTTCTTTCCTAAGAAACTCTTTTTCTAAAAAGAATATCCTACTGCTGATGAAGACCTTTTGTTCTTCAGCAAGATAGAAGTAATAACTTCTAGTTTTCTTAGGATACCCTACAAATATATACTTATTGGACCGAGGTCCAAGTTTATCTATGTGCAAACATTTGACATAGGCCAAACAATCCCAAATCCGAAAGTGAGAGAGTGTAGGTCTATGCCTGATCCATATCTCATATGGAGTCTTTATGACAAATTTACTTGGAACATTGTTCAATATAAAATAGGCAGTCCCAAGAGTATAACCCCAAAATGAAATAGGCCGACTAGCAAACTCCATTATGGATCGAACCATATCTAACAAAGTTTGATTCCTCCTTTTCGATATACTATTATGCTATGGTATTCTAAGAGGAGTCCACTGCAAGAAAATCTCATTCTCTCCTAAACATGTCAAAAACTCACTAGATAGGTATTTATCTCCTCGATCTGATCGAAAAGTTTTAATACTTTTTTTAGTTTATTTTCTACTTCATTATGGAATCATTTGAATATTTCAAATGATTAAGACTTATGTTTCAAAAGATAGATGTATCCATACCTAGATAGGTCATCAGTAAATATAATAAAATAGTGATATCCACCTCTAGTACTAGTGTTTATAGGTCCACATACATCATTATGTACGAGACTTAAAACTTTACTGGCTCTTTCATCTTTCCTAGTAAAAGATGATTTTATCATCTTTCCAAGAAGACAGAACTCACAGATCGATAATGATTCATAATCATTGATATTGAGGATTCTCTTTTTAGCTAACCTATTTATCTTGTTCTTATTAATATAACCAAGCCTATAATGTCAAAGGTTGGCATCCATGGTATTATTTAATTTAGGATGTTTATTAGATGTGTGCATTACACTAATAGGATGTGATAAAATATATATATCATTTTTTTTATTATCCATATATTATTATAATATCATTCATAATGATATCATAATGATCTTTCTTTATTGATAAATGATAATTATTTTTGACCAAAAGACCAACAGAGATCACATTCATTATAAACGATGGAAAATAGTGACAATCACTCAAAATGATAATCTTTGTGTTGAAGACAAGCTTGATAATTTCTAAAGCTAGGATTGGAACAGGACTTCCATCCCCAATGTTCAAAAATCTCTCACCATTTTCAAACTTTCTACTTACTTGAAGTTCTTGCAATGAATTACAAATATGTGTAGAACTATCGATATCCAATACCTAGATAGTAGAATTATAAATAGAAAAATTATAAGATGTTAACATCCTTGATAAGCAACTCCTTGTTCTTTTCTCTTATTCAGCCTATTAGGATTAAGGGATGCAAGATATTAAGGATAATTCTTCTTTCTATGACCCTGCTTCTTATAGTAGAAGAACTCTGCTTGATTTTGGTCAGTCTTGGCCTTTTGTTTTGACTGGGCTTACAACCTCCGGCATGAAATTAACTCTTCATACTATTGAATAATATTCAACTTCTAATACTTACTATCAAAGTTGGGTCCCATAAGTATATCACTGTCTAACAGTGAATGGAGCAATTAAGGTTTAGCCTTAATCTGAAAAAAAAAAAAAAGAAAGCAAAGACCTATTAGTATATGAATTATTTTAAGCCTAAAGACTTAGACTTTAGTCTAAAGGTTCTCCTACTATTTTATACGAATTAATAGCCTCTACCTTCAATTTAAGAAATTACTTTAATTCCCTAGCATGTACTAGAATCTACATAGATTGCATACGGGCCCGAGGAAAGCTCTGGCCAACCCATATGCATCTATGAGTAGATTTTTAATTAATTATTTTTTAAAATAATTTTTAGTATTAGATTTTACTTTAGGCTTCTTTTCAGTAGACTTTGGCCTCCACTGAAAGGTCTAGTTAGGTCCAATCATTAGCATGATTGAGTTTGGTGTATCAAACGAACGATGACTAGGCCTAAGAAAAGCTCTGGCCAACTTGATCATTGTTCAGAGAGTGTGACCTAATTATCATATGATGGATAGTAATTTCAATATCTAGATGAACATCAGGTGTAAGGTGCCTCCAATATTTATCTAGATTATTGGACCTATTATCATCCACCTTAATGGAAGGCTATAACTCAGTTATCCCCATAACTTTGTCATTTTTAAGAACCTAACAATTTAAAGAATTTAGATTATTTATGATTTAAGGATAGAGAAGACATGGACCAAATTACTCCCACAGACTTTCCCAAGTCAAATCCTCCCACTAATTTCTCTAAGTTATTGATGAGGACAAGGATCAATTTTGATCCATTAGCACCTATATCAATCTTATTGAACAAAATCAGTCACACTGATTTACCTATGTGACATGGATTAGCTCAAATCAATAAGCAACCTAATCAAAAGTTGACTAACCATATTGGTCAGGTAAGTGAGATCGGTGGAAGGATCTACTAAAGCTTGCCTTAGACACCATAAAAAATGATCAGGTAAGCAGGCTACCAATTAAAGACCACCAGTTTGGAAATGTCAAACTTATGTTAGATACTAATCGATTTATCAGTTTCGATTTAGTCTACCTAAAAACTCAGGCTCGACCATTGAGCCATGATTAGGTCCATTTGGTACAATCAAATGTATGGACTATGATCAACTACAACTATTGAACTAATCTATAGAAAAGAGTTGATCTAATCCTAATTAACTATTAATTAGGTTTGATCAATTTCTTAACTTAGTCTGTATTTGATTCTAATCCTTGGTCTAACCCAATTTATTTAACCTGATCAAAGCTAACCCATAACCCATGATTTATGCAATATCATTAGATCTTTAATTCACAATTCTAAATCTAAACATTTGACTCTTAATTATTAATTAAGTGCATCATTAATTATGGTTTGAAATAATTTCAAATAGTAAATAATTTACTTTGAATCATATTCAATTTAGGATTTTGAATTGACTCAACCAAAGAACTGAGTTGGCTTGACTGCATACCAGCAATAATTAGGGTTTCAAATATGAATTATTTCAATGTTTAGATCAAATCCTTGGATTTTAATCTAGGATTTTGTAGAAATTAAGTTTTAAATATAAATTCTATAAAACATATATATCACATATATAAGTTCTAGATTCAAATCAAAAACATATGTCCAATATATGCAACAAAAGGATCTAGATCTGAAACATGAAACACATCATTTTGATATCATCTAAATGATCAAAAATAGATCAAAATCTAATTTTTTTCAGATTTCATCTAAATCATAAATCATAAATCGATTTAGATCTCATCTAATTTACTTATGATTTAGGTTTTTCAGATTAGCACATACTAGGACAACCTCTCAACTATAAGGGATAAACCTTACAGCAGGACAATCTTATAATTAGTATGTGCGATCTTAAAATTTATTTTTAGATTATTATATATATATAATCATGTCATAAAGAAACCTAAGCTCTAATACCATTGCTCAAAAATTTGGGTAGAGTTTCATGCATGCCTTTCAAATTTTTTTCGAAAAAATGAGCGAAAGACTAAAAGATTAATCCTATTAATCTAATTTATGTGTATGATCATATCATTAAACACCTACCATCTAGGATCTATAACATGTCAAGATGCATGTTTAAATCTAAAAAATAAAAAGGAAAAAGGTATTGATCATATCAATATCGGTCTAGATCAAATCTAGGATGTAGAAGAGATCAGATCTGTTTACCTTAGCATGGGTCAAGAACTCCACTACTGATTTTTGTGGATGTAATCATTACTCAGAGCCACACAAGATGTCCAGCCTCTATAGGTTGTCCACATAAAGCTCCATGCTGATCAAAGGTTCGATGATCAAAGATTTGTGCGGGGTGCTAGCTCCTTGTAGATCCCTCCTAACGATTGATCCAATTTTCCTTCTTCAAATTTTCTAGACTTTCCAAGAGATGAAGAACCAAAGGAGGATGAATAAGAAGAGAAAACCTTTCTCCCTTCTCTCTCAAAAGTATGTATAAAAGGGCACAAAAAATCTCTAAGAGAAGAACCTTTCTTCTCTTCTTACTTTTCTCTCAACAAGACAAACACAAGACCTGTCCTAAAGAAGGTTCATGCCCAACCTATGAATACACCTCACTTCCCATGCCCCTCCCCTCTTTTCCATGGTTAAAATCAATCCAATTCTCATGCCAAAAGGTAGATATAAGGGGCGGCCAAGGAGACTTTTAGACTAGGTCAAACACCTAGTTTGGAAAGAACAAAGATAAGGCAAGTATAAGGGGCATCCAACTCTTGGGTGCCTCCTATTCTTTTAGGCATAAGATACCAATTATTTCATGCAAAATATCCTTCCTATCCATGCCAAAATCAGATCAAAATCTAATTATTTTAGGTGCCTAGGGTGGATAGAGTTTGGAATCATCAAACTCTATCAAATAGAGTTTAGGTAATAACAACTTACCTTGTTTTGACCTAGTCAACATAATTTCCAAAACCAAGAGATAGGGAATGCATGGGACTCTTCTTAGATGTGAGAAAACTTATGCAAAACAAAGAAAATAGGGTGGACATCATAGGGAGGGCATGGCCTAAGTTGGCGCAAAGGGGGAGGGAGGGTCCCAGTCCAACTGGGCTCTCCAATTTGACTTAGGTCAAACCTAATCAAGTCCTATTAATTTAGGATTGGTGCAATCTAATTAAAGATAATTCTAGTCCAACTAGGAGCCCATTTAAATTTGATTAAAATTTTATTTAAATTTAATTTAAATCCTAAGCTAATGAGGAATTAGGTGCACTTAAGTTCTAATTCAATTGGGAATTGATCTTCCTTGGAATTGGATTATCTCATAAATCAATTAGACTAGACCTAATCAAGTCCAAACCAAATCAAATTGAATCTAATTTAATTAGACTTAATACCAACCTAATGTTTAATCAAAATAAGCCAATTAGTAATCCAATTGCTAATTAATCCTCCTGCATACTTGATCAATCATTAATCGCATTGATGATTAGATCCTAGAACGATTTATAATCATTGATCAACCATTCGATTAGATAGAAGTCTCTTATATGTATGACCCCATAGATTTGAACCTAAGCCAATAGCACAGGAATAAATTCCTATGTCAATCAAAATGACCATCTAGCAATGGTACCCGATGTCTAGATAAGTCAAATATATGTAAAGCAACATTCTAGAATTCTGATCTATGGTTACCGTATAATTCATCTCTTTGACCCTTAATGATCAAGTTGACTTTAGAGTTAATTGTCAAATCTTAATCAATCAATCCATATTGTGTCTCAACCTCATAAATCCCATGACTCCTCATAAGGATTATCCAAGCTTAGGTTTTGCTCAATTGAAACACCGCGAGATATTCTCTCCAAACTCTTTAAAGTGGTCAATCCTATCTTGACTCACACACTGACTTTGCAAGTACTTAACTGTACTCAAAAATCTTTCATCACTATATTAGAAACATAGATAGTCTAGTACTTAAGTACAGTGAGTTGCTTGCAAATCACCGTGGTGATCTTAGGTCAGAGGGCTTATACCCATTAACCTTTGCTTGCTACTCTTGATAGTACAGTGCTATGCAGATTGGTCATGTTTAATGCTGATGTACTCCTATATCTTACCTACATGCCATACTAGCATCTCTACACCACTTGGTTATGAGAATAACCAACGTATTGAAGAAACTTTTAGACCTATCAGATTAGATCGGATCAGATGCAGCAAAATTTAAAACTTTTTTAGATCCAATCTAGCCTTGGATTCATAGATTTGATTGCTAAATCTAGAAATAAACACATGTAAAGACGTTTGGTGATCACATCACCTTGCATGGATAGATGATCTCCATGATTTGGTGATCACCTCTAGGACTCTCTCTAAGAAATATATGGTGCATGCCCCCAAGAGAAAAAATAGGGGGCATGCACCCAATCTCATCTGCATAAGAAAAGTCAAAGATGGGGTGGTGCCAACTCTTGCCGCCCCCTCATCCTTATCCAATTTAGGATATTAGGATAAGGTCTTAATCTAATTAGGACAAGGCCTATTTAGGGTATCCAGACAAGCCAAATCTTATTTGACTAATTTCAAACCAATAAAAAATCTAATGCAGGAGAAAATTAGATTCAATTATGTGCTAGCATAATTTTTTTGAATCTAATTGGATGAAATCCAAATCAATTGGACTATATGAGTCTAATTGAGAACGTCCAAAGCCAAACCCTTATTTGTATGACTCCATAGATTCAATTCTATATGATAATGGGATATGTCATGATCTTCATCATCAACATCATCGAAATTTTTTTTGATGAACCAAAATTCTTTTCGATTCATCCGATTAGAATTATCAATCATCAAGATAATTCTAATTGATCCCACAATCTACCAGTGACATCTAGTAGTATGTAATGGCAACCCATCAAAACTGAATAAGAACCTCTCGATGTAGTTATCGTGTGATTCGATTCTTCTATCATGAGTCCTGACAGGATCTAGGTTAAGTTTGATTCGTCAAGCTTCATACCCATCATATGATTGAATCAATCGATTCGAGTCTGATATAAAATTCTAATAGAAACTTCTTTCTATTATTTTACATTGCCATGGCCATGGACTTTAGGACTCAATCTCATGATCATCATAGGACTTCTTCTTTTCTACCGAGATTAATAGATTCTTTCTTGGTGCAATCCAATTTCTACAATGAATATGCTATAGCCAACATACACCTCAGGATTTCATATGACTAAGAGATCAAGTTTTGTTATAGTCAAACTATAACACCCTCAAGGTAAACTGTCGGTGCACCTTAGATCAGATAATCAGACACAACTGTAGCAATGAGCAAGTCATTGATGAGAAGAGAGACTTTCTTATGACTGCTTCAAGTTGGTCATGCTCGGTATCCTTGTTCTTAACAAACATCTATACTTTTGCTCTAGTGTTTCTACACCATAGATTTAAGATACATCTATCCTAAGAAAGTGGTCATACACCAATCTTACAGATCGATCACCATCCACATGATGATCCTACGATCAAGAGTAGTTTATGAGTTAATTATGATAACACGTCTTAAATTTTTAACTCTTGAGAATATATGTTATCATATCCATTAACCCAATGGATGAATCATAGACACAATTAACATATATATGATTGAGAAAAAAATCCATGATTTTATTTATAAGTTAAAATTATAAATTATGCTCTTAGAAAGTTTTATGTACATCGGTCAATCTAGCTTCTAAGGCATACATCTAACAAACTTCTACTTAATCTAAAGCCAATTGGCTATAAATCTAAGGCCCATCTTCTCAAGGTGGGCTTTAGTCTTTTGTTGGCTCAAAGGCTTCATCAATGGGTCAGTCATATTACCAATGGTATCGACTCTCTTCACCTCGACGTATCCTTTCTTGAGGTAATCGCTGATGAGGTAGAATCGTTGCTTGATGTACTTGGAGTTTTGGTAAGTCTTCGGCTCCTTAGCTAGGGTTATGACGTCATTATTGTCACAGTAAAGAGGAACAATATCAGATGGCATCAATCCTAGCTCTGCAATAAACTTCTTGAACTAGAATGCCTCCTTAATTCATAGCTTCCAAGGCAGCAATGTATTCTGCTTTCATGATGAAATCTGCAGTCACTATCTGCTTGGAATTCTTCCAGCTCATAGTGCCCTAATTGTATAAGAATAAGCTTCTGATATCGACTTTTGATCATTAATATCAGACATAAAGTCTGAATCAGTATATTCCTACACTTGGATTTCTTCATTATTGAAGATCAAAAATATATCCTTAGTCCTTCTCAAGTACTTAAGGATATATTTCACAAAAGTCCAGTACTCTTCGTCTGGATTCGACTGATATCTGCTTGTCATACTCACAGCATAGGCGATATTAGGTCGTATACAAAGCATGGCATGCATGAGGCTCCCTATTGCCAACGCATAAGGGATCTTGCTCATGCATTCAATCTCTTTTGGTGTGTTGGGGCACATCCTCTTGGAGAGATAAATACCATGTCTAAAGGGTATAAGATTTCTCTTGGAGTTTTCTATGCTGAACCTTTTCAGCACCTCCTCAATGTACATCTTTTGCGATAAACCTAGCATCCTCCTCAATCTATCTATATAGATCTTAATCTCTAAAATAAAGGATGCCTCACCTAAGTCTTTCATAGAAAACTACTTAGACAACCAAACTTTGATCAAAGTCAACATAAAAATATCATTTCCAATTAGGAGGATATTATCTACGTACAATACGAGGAAGATAACAACGCTTCCACTGACCTTCTTTTATACACAGGGCTCCTTCTCATTTTTTATGAAACCAAATGATTTGATTATATCATTGAAATGAGTATTCCAACTCCAAAATGCTTGCTTAAGTCTATAGATGGACCTTTGCAACTTGCAAATTTTGTGATCACTATCACCGGAGGTGAAACCAAGTGACTGTTTCATATAGATATCTTTCTCAAGATATCCATTTAGAAATATCATTTTCACATCTATTTGCCATATTTTGTAATCAAAAATATACTGCAATGACATGCAGTGTATAGATGGATTTAAGCATGGCCAATGGCGAGAAGATATCTTGATAGTCAATGCCTTTATGCTGACTATATCCTTTCATCACTAGCCTAGCTTTGAATATCTCTACATTCCTATCTGCACCAATCTTTCTCTTGAATATCTATTTACATCTAATAGGTACAATACCCTCAGATAGATCTACCAAGGTCCATACTTGGTTCAAGTGCATTGACCCAATTTCTGACTTCATTGCCTCTTGTCATTTCTTGAAGTTGATATCTGATATCACCTCATCATAGATTTTAAGATCATCTCCATGTACCCCATTTTTTGTGAGGAATATTTTCTCTACATCCTCTGAAATAATATCTAAGTATCTCTTAGGAGGATGAAAAACCCTACTTGACTTACGAGATGGAGGAGGAAGTGCGTGGATCAGCTCCGATTGAATTGGTTCCTCAGGTTCCTTAGCTCGTTACTCTTCACAGACTTTCTCCTTGAGCCTACTCTATCTTCCCATGCCTCTATCTTGAACAAACTATTTTTTATAAAAAATAGCATGTTGACTCATAATCATATTGTAGTCTTCTAGAAGATAGAAGTAATATCCTAAAGACTCCTTAGGATATCCGATGAATCGAGCTCTAAGAGATCTAGATTCTAACTTATCCATCTGTTATCTTTTGACATGGGCTGGACAACTCCAAATCTCGAGATGGCTCAGACTTGATTTTTTATCATGCCACATCTTATATGATATGGTAGAAATTATTTTAGAAGAAACCCTATTCAATAAATGAAACTATTGTTAGAAGACTATGTGCCTAAAAAAAATGAAAAGGTTTGTAAAGTTCATTATAGAACGGACTATATCTAATAGGATCTGATTTCTTCATTCTGAAACCTCGTTGAGTTGAGATATTTCAGATGAAGTCCACTTTTTCTTGAGATAGTTCAAGAATTTTTTACTAAGATATTCACCTAATCAAAGAATTTTAATGGGCTTTCTAGTCTATTTTTCTACTTCATGTTTGAATTTTTTAAACTTTTTAAAGACCTCAGACTTGTGACTCATAAAGTACATATATCCATGTCAAAAAAAATCATCGGTAAAGATGATAAAGTAGACAAAATCTCCTCTAGCCGGCACATCGAATGGGCCGTAGACATCTAAATGCACCAAAGCTAGTAACTCTATGGTCCTTTCCCCATGTCCCGCAAAGGCAGCTTGGTCATTTTTTTCTTGAAGGCATGATTCATAGATCGAATATGACTCAAAAGTTAGCCGACTCAATAGTCTAGTTTTCTCCAATCTATTTATCCTATCTTCTCCAATATGATCTAGCATTAGATGCCACATGTACTTTTTGTTTAGACTATCTCTAGATTATTTAGATCCTATGGCATTCACACTTTGCTCGATACAATTTATAGAAACATCAACATGTAACTGAAAGAGATCATTAATAAGAAAACTACAACCAACTTTATTATTTTCAAAAAAAATATTACAATGGTCCTTATCAAAATTAATTACATAATCTTCTTGTGTCAAATAGGAGTTAGAAATTAGGTTCCTACTCATAGTAGGTACAAAGGTCCCTAAATACTAAAACTCTTCTAAATGATAGTCATGGATGGTATGTTCCCACGATCACAGCAGCAATCTTTGCTCCATTCCCAACATATAGGATCATTTTGTCATCCCTCAGCCTCCTGCTATCCTCAAGATCCTCCAAAGAAGTACACAAATAAGCACTAGATCTAGAGTCAAGCATCCAACTAGATGCAGAAGAAACTGTTAGATTCATTTCAATGATGAGCATATCTTTAGAAGGTCTTCCTTCCTTCTTGTTCTTCAGACTAGCCAGGTAAGTAGAGTAGTTCTGCTTTCAATGACCATTGAAGTTGTAGTGGAAACATTTTTCCTTCTCTATAGCCTTCTTTTTTGATTCTATCTTCTTCTCCTTCTTCTTCCTCTCAACCTTCTACTTCTTCACGAACTTCTTTTTCTTTCTAGAAGACTTTCTCTTAGAAGAAGTTTGCTCCATAGTAAGTACCAAGCCTCTTGAACTCTTCAAGGTGCCCTCAGTAGTTACCATCATGTTCATAAGCTTAGCCAAGATATACTAGATTTTATTCATATGAAAGTTTATAATAAACTATCTATATGGATTAGTTAAGGACTGTAGAATCAGATCAATCTACAAGTTCTTATCCATGGACATGCTGAGCTTCTCAAGCTCCTTCAGCTCCTTGATCATTGACAAGCAATGATCATGGACTGACTGCCCATCAAACATCTGTACTTTGAAGAGTCTCTTGGATACTTCGTAGTATGCTGCATGGCTCTGCTCACCATATAACTCTTGTAGGTGAACCAGTATTTGCCTGGCAGTCCTCATGTGCTCATGTTGGCGCTACAACTCATTAGCCATCTTAAGACCTCTCAAACTAGACCTTAAGATTCCTAGGATAAAGCCTTATTCTAGTCAAAATGGGAATCCCATTTCTGCTTTTATCTACAACTTGAGTCTACTTCTACTGGAACTAAGTCGACTTGTCTGTACCCAAGTTGACTCATACTAGAATTGAGTCAACTCCCCTATATGCCATGCCAAAATATCACTCTCTATCTGGCATTCCTTTGAGATAGAATCAACTTGCCTGATACCTGAGTCTACTTCCTTGAATCCACATCGACTTATCTCAAAACCAAGTCAACTCCACTAAGTGTTGGCTCCCTTTAACTCCTTAGATTCTTCATCTTTTCTTCAGGACTTGGGAGTACCACACTCACTCTTTTAGTATATGTCATGGCGTACATGATAAAACCCACTGTCGAGGCATATGAAATTCTATTCATATTCTCTTTCTGTTGAGGTGTTATCAGATAATCCCTCTTCGAGAAAAAAATTCTATGGCCTATCGGAAGATAGCCCTTCTTGGAATTCTCCATGCTGAACCATTTCAGCATAGTGTCTATGTACGTGAACTTGGACAACCCAAATAATCTTTTAGATTTATATCTATAGATCTTTATTTCTAGAATATAGGATGCTTCTCCTAAGTTCTTCATGAAGAATTGAGATGACAGCCAAACATTTATTCCCTACAATACATAGATGTCATTCCCAATTAAGAGAATGCCATTTATATATAGTACAAGGAATACAACTACAGAACCATTAGCCCACTTATAAATATAGGATTTTTCTTTATTCTTAACGAAGCCATACATTCTGATTATTTTATCAAAACACATGTTCTAACTTTAAGATGCCTGCTTCAATCCATATATGGATCTCTGAAGCTTGCACTCCTTAGACTCATCTATGGATGTGAATTCGTCGGTTGTATCATATATATCTCTTCTTCTAGCTCTTCATTTAGGAAAGCTATTTTGACATCCATCTGTCAGATTTTATAGTCTAGATAGATAACTATCATAAGCATAATCTGAATGGATTTGAACATTATCATAGGAGAAAATATCTCATCATAGTCTATACCATAATGCTGACGATACCTTTGGCAACCAAATGGATTTTATAAGTCCCACCTTCCCATCTATGCCCCTTTTCTTTTTGAAGATTCATTTACATTTTGTAAATTTTATCCCTTCAAATGGATCAACTAATGTCCATACATCATTGACCTTCATGGACTCTATTTTAGATTTTATGGCTTCGAACCATTTATCAGAGTTGAATCTCTGCATTGTATCTATGTAGGTGATTGGATCCTCATTATTTTTGTCAAGCTCGACAGAATCACCATCTTGGATCAAAAAATTATAGTATTTATCCGATTGATGCAGCACTCTATCAGATCACCTTAAAGGTGCAGGTATATTAGGCTCCGGATTTGATCTAATCAAATCTGGTTCAAGTTTAGCTACTTATGTCAGTTCTTCTACCTATTGAACTTTTTCGAGTTCAATCTTAAAGGCACTAGTTCCTTCACCAAATAACTTATTTTCAAAAAAGACTGTCTTAAGGCTAATGAACATCTTTTATTCATCAGCAAGGTAAAAATAATACCCTTTGATTTCTTTCAGGTATTTAATGAAAATACACTTGTTAGACCAAGGTCCAAGCTTGTTCATCATTAAACATTTGATATAAGCTGAGCACCCCTAAATTCTAAGATATGAGAGTACTAGCTTATATCCTATCCATATCTCATATGGCGTTTTAGTCATAGACTTACTCGAAATCCTATTAGAAATATAACAACCTGATTCGAGCATATATCCCCAAAAGAAGATCAGCAGACTAGCAAAGCCCATCATGGAACAAACTATATCCAATAGGATTCGATTTCTTCTTTCTAACACACTATTGTATTATGGTGTCCTAGGAGGAGTCCATTGAGAGAAAATTTTATTCAATCCCTCGGTCAAACCGAAGAGTTTTAATACTCTTTTTAGTTTATTTCTCTACTTCATTACGGAACTGTTTGAACTTTCAAATGATTTAGACTTATGTTTCATCAAGTAGATGTACTCATATCTAGATAGATCATCTATAAACGTAATAAAATAGTGATATCCATCTCTGGCACTAGTGCTCATAGATCCACATACATCAATATGTATGAGACCTAGAAGCTCACTGGCTCACTTATCTTTTCCAGTAAAAGGTGACTTGATCATCTTCCTAAGTAGATAAGACTCACAGATGGGTAATGATTTAAAATCATGGACTTCGAGGATTCTCTCTTGAGTCAATCTGTTCATCCTATTCTTATTAATATGACATAACTTACAATGCCAAAGGTAGGCATCAAAGATATTATCTATCTTAGGACATTTGCTAGACGAGTAGACCATATTAACATGCTATGATAATATATAAATTCTATTATTCAATTATCCATTAAACACAGTAACATCATTCAAAATGATATTACAAAAAAAAAATTATTAATATTTCATAACTATTTTTGGCTAAAAAGACCTATAAAAATAATATTCAATAAAAAACTTGGACAAAAATGACATTCATTAAGAACAACTATATGAGAATTGAATACAAGCTTAATGATCTCTAAAGCTAGAATTGAAACTAGTCTTCCATCTTCAACATTCAAAAATCTTTCATCTTCTTCAAATCTCTTACTAACCTATAAACCATGCAATGAATTGCAAATTTGATAAGAACTTTCGATATCTAATATCCAAGTAGTAGTATCACATATAGAGAAGTTGTAAGGAGTTATCATATAATTATTTTGCCCAGCAATAGCTTGCTTCTTCCTTAGCTTGTTCGAATCTAAGGAGGCAATGTACTGAGGATAGTTTCTCTTCCAGTGTCCCTGCTTCTTACAGTAGAAGCATTCTGCCTAGCTTTAGTTGGACTTGAATTTCTTGATCTGACCCTATACAGATGTTTCAGCATACTACTGCACCTTCTTATTTTTCTTCTTTTATTCTTCTTTCCTTTCTTAAAGGATCAACGACCAGAGGAAGACCCTCCCACTATATTTACTGACTTTTTATGAAGCTAGTGATCCTTCTCAAAGTTCTATAACAACCCTAATAAACCATGGTAGTTAACTACAGGCTTTGTCATTCTATAATGAGTAAGGAATGAGAAATAGGATTTCAACAAGGAGTTCAGTATAGCATCTTTTTTAAGCTATTCATGTAAGAAAAATTCGAGCTTGCTCAAGCACTCAATTAACTCGATCATCTATAATACATGATCAGTGACTGATGCTCCATCCCTCATTCGGATATTGAAGATAGTACAACTAGTCTTGTACTTTTCAACATCATCGAAAGTACCAAAAGACTTGTTCAATATTTGAAGCATGTCCTCTAGCTAAGCAGTCTCAAATATGTGATTGAACTCGTCGCTCATAGCTACCAGCATAATCCAATGAATCATGGTTCGGTCATTAAGCCACTTTTGATATGTATCTCGGACCATCCCATGTGCATTCAAAGCTAGCTCTTCAGTGTTGGATCTGTCAGAATGTATAGAATCCATTCATGCTCTAGGACAATCTTCAGCTTTTGATACCAACTATCAAAATTAGGTTCTATCAATTTATCACTATCCAACAGTGATCAGAGCAAAGGGTAGTGGCCATAATTGCATAAAAGAAAAACCAAAAATCTAATTCATATGTAAATTAATAAGCCTAAAGACTTAAACTTTAGTCTAAAGATTCTTTCACTATTTTATACAAATTGGTAGTCTTTACCTTTAATTTGAGAAATTATCTTAATTCCTTAGTGAGTACTAGAATCCATATAGACTGCATATAAGTCTGACTTTAGTCGACCAACCCATGTGCATCTATCGATAGGTTCTTAATCAATTATTTTTTGAATAATTTTTAGTAAATTATTTTGGCCTAGATGCCAATTTAGTAGGCTTTAATCTCCATTGAAAAAGTTTGATCGGGTCCAACTATTAACATGACCATACTTGGTGCATCTAACTAATGAATGATTAGGCCTGACTTTGGTTGGCCAACCTAACCACCCATCAGAGAGACACAATTGAGTTATTACATTATGAATGATAATTCCAATAATCGATAAGCACCAGGCCTTTGGGCCTCCAATGATTATCAAACTAATAGATCCATTATCACCCAACTTAATAGGAGGCTATGATCTAGTTATCACTATAACTATTTTATTTTTAAGAATCTAATAATTTAGATAATTTGATTAATATATTTTTAGAAGAAAGAAGATATTGATCAGCTAATCATGATCCTCCCACTGATTTTATCAAGTCAGATCAGAGTGTACCAGAGATAAGTCAGTCTAGGGACACCTAAATCAGTCACACTAATTTATCTAATTGACATGGATCAACATGAATCATCAAGTGATCTAATCAAAATCTAATCCACCATGTCAGTCAGATAAGTGAGATCGATGGAAGGGATATACCATTAACTCACCATAGAGTGAATTTATGCAAGTTGTTCACAATTAAAAATCATCGATCAATACTACCAAACTTATCTTAGATACCAACTAATTAATTAGTTTCGACTCGATCAATCTAATAACCTAAGCTCGATTTGTTGAGCTAAAATCAAGTCCATTTGGTTCTATTAAAGACATGAACTTGACCAACTACAACTATTGTAATTGATCTAGAGTATCCTTGACTTGATCTAAAATAATATTTGATTGGATTTCATCAACTACTCTTGTTAAGTCCATGTTGAAAAATATGTTCTAAAGTCAATCATCAGCCTATTGATGATTGTGCTATCTTGTAATTATAACTAATTTATTAATAAATAAAATAAATATTTAGCATTTTCATCATAAAGTCTACATCTTCTAATGAACTTCATTATTGTGATGAAGCCCTTAGGACTATCTAGTTACGATAAAGAGAGAATTTATCGATTAGTTCTTAAATAATTCATGACTAAATGATATGCTGTTAATTAGGACAATAGCATTTTTCGAGCATAGGTCGTTGTATGCTATATAGATTGGTTGTCCTCTCAACTAAGAAGTATGAAGATACTGATATGACATACAAGTGAGATGTATGGATACATCATCACTAGATGTGACCAACATCTGAGCATTCTACTATTGAGAATTGCTCTAATGGGATATAGGTATAAATATCCTTTAGATCTGAGATCACCACAGTAGCTTGCAAGCAACTCACTATACTTTAGTACCAGACTAACTCACTATACTTTAGTACCAGACTAACTGAATTTCTGATTCAGTAACGAAAGATTTTTGGACATAGTCAAGTACTTACAAAGTCGGTGAGTAATCAAGATAGGATTGACCACTCCAAAAATTGGAGAAGAATGCATCACTGTATTTCAATACAGCAAAAACCTTGGCCAGGATAATTCATAAGATGGATTTAGTATTTTGAAATACAATGTGGATGGCCTAATCAAGATTTACAGTTAAACTATCCTATGAGCATTTTGATCAAGGGGATGAATTATATAAAAATTATATCCATAAGGGTTATAAGGATGTTGTTCTACACATTCGACCTATCTGACCGTCGGATATCATTGCTAGATGATCACTTCGATTGGTATAAAAATTTATTTTTATACTATCAAATTTGGTTCAAACCTATGGGATCATACACATAAGAGTTCTCAATCTAATTGGATGGTTGATCGATGATTAAGAATCATTTTTAGGTCAAATAATCAATACGATTGATGTTTGACCTAATGCATGTGTTGCATAAGGATTGATTAGCAGTTGAATTGCTAATTGGCTAAATTTGATTAAGCCAAAGGATTGAGATTAAGTTTAATTAAATATAATTTAATTAGATTTGATTTGGACTTGATTAGATCAAGTTCAATTGGTTTATTGGATGAGCCAATTGTAAGGAAGGAGTCCTAGTTCAATTAAGACTTGTATCAACCCAATTTTTAAATTGATTAGAAAGTTAAAATAAAATTAAATATAATTTAATCTAATTTAATTAGATTATTAGTTGGACTAAAGTGTATTCTAATTAAGTTTAATTAAATGTGATTTAATTTGATTTATAAATCACTCAGACCAAGTCAAAATAGGAGTCCTAGTATGACTAGGACTCCCTACTCCTTACACCAATGAATTCATCATGCCCTCCATGCCCCTTTTTCTCTATTTTGTGCATGGAAATACTTCTCTCCAGGATCTTCACATGTGCCCCCTAGCTCCCTTTTTCTTAAATATGGTATTTAGTTGTGGATTGAGTCAAATATGGTTAGAAGGTTTGAATTCAAACTCTATTTGATAGAGTTTGATGCAATCAAAACTCCTACCCATGCTTGCCACCAAACCCTTCCTGATTTCCCTAGAATTTTCATGGATTTTAGAGGAGGATTTGTGCAACATTCTCAGATGGTCCACATAGAAAAAAAGGAGGGGGTGCTCAAGAGTTGGGCGTCCCAAGTTTAGCATAATTTAGATATCACTTGACTAGGTATTTGACCTAGTTAAGGGTTGTTCTATATCTCCATATAAAAAGAGATTTTTGCCCTAATTTTTTTTGAGATTCTAGAGACTTGAGAGGGCTATTGGGGTGTGGAAAAACTTGGGAGAGAAAGGTCTAGGGCATGGAAATTGTAAAGACACCAATCAAGGTGTCTAGGTGAGAGAACAAAGAAGAAAAGGGTCTTCTTCTAGGATTTTCTTCTTGGTTTTTTCCTCCAATTTTTTTTATGAGTTTTAAGAGTATCTCTAATTCACAAAGTCTTTCTCCTTTCTTCTACTTATTGGAGAGTCCATGTTTTGAAGAAGAAAGATTCAGATCAACCGTCGAAGAAGGATCAGCACGGTACTAGCATACTGTGCTGATTTTCGATATCGAATTTCTGATCTATGATCGAGGGCTCTCATGGACAATCTATAGAGGCTGAATATATGTACGACTTTGAGCAACAATCTCAGACCTAGATCAGTGAGTTAAGAAACTCGAGTTGCAAAGATAATGGTGATTTGATCTCCCTATTGCATATCTAGATTAGATCTATTGTAGATCTTTATTGATTTGATCAATAATTTTTCTTTTGATATTTTAATTTTTGATTTAATATCATGCTTTGATCATGTAATAGAATCTTAAATCTAAGATTTTATTTTATTTTATTCATGAATTAATGTGATTAATTCATCTTTTTTATTGTGATTTTGAAAAAATTTCAAAAGCTAACCCTAGAATCCTAGATCGATTTTTTTTCAATTGGTATCAAAGCATAGGTTATTTTATTACATGATTTATGCATATTTGGATTATATTTTTAGATTAGATGTAATTTATAATCTGATATTTAAATCTAAAATTAAAAATCATGATCACATGGACTGTAGGTTATCATGCTATAGGGTTTATCCCCTATAGTGGAAAGATTATTCTGGTACGTTGCGGATCCAAAAAATTAATCATAAAATTTTAGATCTAATCTAATAATTTTTATGATAGTTTTAATTTAATTTAATCATGAATAAGTATTTATATTACATCTAAAATAATTCATAATTTTTTATATATTGTACATAGTCATAGATTAAAACCTATAACTAGTACTATTAGTAAAATAAGCCGACTCATTTTTAAAGTGAGTCGACCAATTTGGTGAATAGTACTAGATTGTAAAAGAATCTTTTAAAATTTTAAAAAATATTTTTGAAATACTGAACCCCAACCCTCAGTCCAAAAATTTAATTAAGAATTAAGTATAATGAATTAGGCTCTAAAATTATGAATTAAAGATCCTAAGTCATTGATCATAATATTGGATTATTGGGTTAGATGAATTAGGTCCATTAATTAGGTTAGATCTAAGGTTAGTTAAAGAATGAACTAAATTAGAGTAATTGATCAAATCTAATCAAATGTTGAATTAGATTAGGTCAAGGACTCTTTAGACTCAATTATAATAGTTGTAGTTGGTCAAGTCCATGCCTTTAATAAGAACCAAATGGACTTAATTCATAGCTATGTGGTCGAATCCAAAATTGCTAGGTTGATCTAAGTAAAACTAATGAATCGGATGGTGTCTAAGATAAGTTTGGCAGTCCAGATCAATGATTTTTAATTTGGAGCTACTTGCACTGATTTCGATCTTTGACGAGTTAATAGTATATCCCTTCCACTGATCTCACTTACCTGGCTATCCTGATGAATTAAATTTTAATTAGATTACTTGATGATTTGGGCTCACCCATGTCTATTAGGTAAATCAGTGCGACTGATTTAGGTGCTCCTAATGCTAGCTTTAATTAGATCCTTTGTGATCTGACTTAGTAAATTCAGTGGGAGTTAGCTGGTTCTCTTCTCTTTCTTAAAATTAATTAATTAAATTTTCTAAAATTATTAGGTCCTTAAAAATGAAATAGTTATAGTGATAACTAGATCATAGCCTTCCATTAAGTGGATGATAATGGATCCATTAGTTGAATAATCATTGGAGGCCCAAAGGTCTAGTGCTTATTAGCTAATAGAATTATCATTCATAATATAATTTCTTGACTGCATCTCTCTAAATGATGGTTAGATTGACTAACCAAAGTTGGGCTTAATCATTTATTGATTAGATGGACCAAGTATGGTCATGTTAAGATTGGACCTAACCGAACCTTTTTAGTGGAAGCCAAAGCTTACTGATTGGAGACTGGGGCAAAATTAACTTATTAAAAATTATTTAAAAAATAATTGATTATGAATCTATCCTTAAATATACATGGGTTTACTAACCAAAGTTGGGCTTGTGTGCAGTCTATGTGGATTCTAGTACCCACTAAAAAATTAGAATAATTTCTCAAATTAGAGGTAGAGGCTATCAATTCGAATAAAATAGTAGAAGAATCTTTTGATTAAAGTTCAAATCTTTAGATTTAATAAATCAACTAATTAAATTTGAATTTTTTTTTGTGCAGATATGGCCACTTTCATTTCGCTCTAATCAATGTTGGACAATGATAAGCTAGTGAGATCCAGCTTCGGTAACTAGTACTGTAAGTTGAAATTTATCCTAAAACATGAATGAATCTTGTACGTGCTGACAAATCCAATACCTAAGTAGCCAGCACCCAATATATATGGAACAGTCAGAGACACTTATCAAAAGTGGCTCAATGATCGAACCACGGTGCATTATATCATGCTAGCAGTCATGAGCTATGAGTTTAATTGCTGATTTGAGTCTGCTCAGTCAGAAGACATGCTTCAAGTGTTGAAGGAGTCTTTTGGCATAGCCAATGATGTTGAAAGGCACAAGACTAGTTATGCCATCTTCAATGCTAGAAAGAGGGATGGAGCTTCAGTCATTGATCATGTACTATACATGATTGGGCTGATGGAGCATTTAAGCAAACTCGGCTTTTTCTTGCATGAGCAGCTAGAAAAAGATGTGATTTTAAACTCATTGCCCAAATCTTTTCTCCCATTCCTTACTTATTATAGAATGATAAAGCCTAAAGTAAACTACCACAAGTTACTGGGGTTAATTTAAAACTTTGAGAAGGATCACCAGCTCCATAAGAATTTGGTAAACTTAGTGGAAGGGTCTTCTTCTAATTCTCAATCCATTAAGAAAGAAAAGAAGAACAAGAAGAAAAAGAGTAAGAAGGTGCAAGTTCAAGCTGGGATATTTGTGCAAGACTAGATCAAGAAAGTAAAGGCTGATAAGAGTCAAGCTGAATGCTTCTTTTGCAAAAAATAGAGGCACTGGAAGAGAAACTATCCTCAGTACATTACCTTCCTGGATCCAAATAGGCCGAGAAAGAAGTAAGTTATTTTTGGGCAACATATTTATATGATAACTCCTTGCAATTTCTCTATTTGTGATATTACTGACTGGGTATTGAATATCGATAGCCCTTACCATATTTGTAATTCATTGCAGGGATTGTAGGTCAGTAGGAGATTCAAATAAGGTGAGAGGTTCTTGAACGTTGGAGATGGAAGATCAATTTCAGTTCTAGCATTAGGAATCTTGAAACTTGTATTTAAGTCTCATATCATTATTCTTAGTGATTGTCACTTTTGTCCTAGTTTTTTTTTGAATGTCATTTTTGTAGGCCTTTTGTTCAAAGATAATTATGAAATTTTAATAAAGAAAGAATTTCATAATATCATTATGAATGGTGTTACTATATTCTCTGAATATTTGAATAATGGTATATATATGTTATCATAATCTATTAATATAGTCTATTCCACTAGCAAGCATCCTAGAATAGATAGTATGTCTGATATCTACTTATGGCACTATAGACTAGGTCACATAAACAAGAACAATATAAATATGTTGACTCAAAAGAAAATTTTTGAAGTTAGTGATTGTGAATCACTTTCAATCTGTGAGTCTTGTCTACTTGAAAAAATGATCAAGTCATCTTTTATTAGAAAATATGAGAGAGCCACTGAGCTCTTAGGTTTAGTACATATTGAAGCGTGTGAACCTATGAGCACTAGTGCTAGAGGTAGATATTTCTACTTTATCACTTTCATAGATGATCTATCCAGGTATGGATATATCTATTTGATGAAACATAAGTCAGATTTATTTAAAATGTTCAAACAATTTCAAAGTGAAGTAGAAAAATAAATTAGGAAGAATATTAAAATTCTTCAATCTAATCGAGGAGGAGAATACTTTTCTAGTGAGTTTCTCACATATCTAGGAGAAAATGAAATTCTCTCCTAATGGACTCCTCCAGAAACACCACAGCATAATGATGTGTCTGAAATAAGAAATCGAACTCTGTTAGACGTGGTTTGATTCATAATAGATTTTTCCAGTTTGTCGATATCCTTTTACAGATATGCACTCGAATCAACTTGCTATCTTCTAAATAGGGTTTCAAGTAAGTCTGTAATTAAAACTCCATATGAGATATGGATAGAATGTAAGCCAGCACTTTCACACCTTAGGATCTGGGGTGCCCAACTTATGTGAAATGATTAATCACAAATAAAATTGGACCTAGGTTTGACAAGTGCACATTCATACGATATCCCAAAGAATCAAAAGGATATATTTTCTACCATGCTGATGAACAAAAAGTATTCATCAACCTTAAGACAATCTTTTTAAAAAAGAATTTTTTTAGTGAAGGAATTGTTGCTTCTAAGGTTAAACTTGATGAAGTTCAATAGGTAGAAAGACTGACACCTGTAACTGAATCTGAATCGGATTTGATTTGATCAAATT
This sequence comes from Cocos nucifera, assembly GCA_006176705.1. Classification (NCBI taxonomy): domain Eukaryota; kingdom Viridiplantae; phylum Streptophyta; class Magnoliopsida; order Arecales; family Arecaceae; genus Cocos; species Cocos nucifera. Next base: position 45,576 of record QRFJ01002195.1, on the reverse strand, counting down.
TGGAGCCCAGTATTCTTGCACCATTAAGACGATTCGGTAGAGTACCACATCAGTTAGATAAATACTATGATTTCTTGATCTAGAATGGTGATCCCATCAAACTCGATGAGAATGATGAGGATCCGATCACTTATATGGATGCAATACAAAGGCTTGATTTTGAGAAATTACTTGAGGCCATGAAATCCAAAATAAAGTTCGTGAAGATCAATGATGTGTGGATATTAGTTGATCCATCCAAAAGGGTTAAATCCATTAAGTATAAATGGATCTTCAAAAGAAAGAGGGGCGCAGACGAAAATGGGAAGATCTATAAAGCCCATCTGATTGCCAAGGGATATCGTCAATGTTATGGTATTGACTATGATGAGACGTTCTCTCTTGTGACAATGATCAAATCTATTTGGATAATTTTGCGATAGCTGCCCATCTAAATTATGAAATCTAGCAGATGGATGTGAAGACTACTTTCCTAAAGGGAGAGCTGACCAAAGAGTTGTATATGATACAACTTGAGGGGTTTACATCTACAGATGAGTCCAAGGTGTACAAGCTTTCAAGATCCATTTATGGATTGAAGCAAGCATCTCGAAGTTGCAATATACATTTTAATAAGGTAATTAAAATATATGGTTTCGTTAAGGATGAAGAAAAGCCATGCATTTACAAGTGGGTGAATGATCCGACAGTAGTATTTCTTGTCCAATACGTAGATGACATTCTCTTAATCGAGAATGACATCCTCGCATTGCAAGAAATAAAAATTTGGTTATCATCTCAGTTCTCCATGAAGGACTTGGGTGAAGCATCCTTGGTGCGAACATCAGAGCCACCAGAAGTCGGCAACATAATTTAGATTTAATTTGAATTGAAGAATCCATATCAGAATAACTCTACTTCAATTATTTTATTCTAGTCCTTTTGATTTAATCAATTAGACCTTTGATTCATTTAGTTTTGGATCCATAGGACCATACTTGGGCTTATTTTGGATTTAGCCTTATTTGGAAAGAGACCATCATAAAGAAGTAAGCTTGGTCCACGTCATCTTTGGAGCCATCATCCTCCATATGCCCAAGGAGAAAATACACACGCCAGCATGTGCCATGTCCAAGGATCCTCATGCCAAGTGGTGCCAAGCATCAAGCACCCATATGGAGTTTCTTTTCTTTTCTAGGATTCCTTAAGAGTTCTTAATTTTTTACTTATTTTGTTAAAAGACTGATTTTTTTCCTATGGTTCTATAAAAGATAGATATGATATATTATTGTATTTGAAAACCATACATAATGTTTTACTTTTTTTGTTGGGAGGATTGATTTTTTTCTTATAAAGAGAGTAGAATTCCTAAAGAAATAGGACCCCTAGGGTCCTATATAAACTCATGTATCTTTCATGAATGAGATAATGAATGAATGAATCATTTTACAATTTTCACAAATACTTGTGTTGGTCGCTCTGAGAGGGAGAGAGTGTGAGACCCAAAATTGCCCCACAAGGGGAGGGTGTGAGGCTTACCTTTTTTCTATCTCTTTAACCTTTATTTTCTTAAGATTCAGTATTCCTACGACCTCGATTTATCTTCACCATCAACCTACATAAGCCTATTCCACCAAAAAAAGATCTATCTCCTCCAAGATTTTCTATCATGCAGAGAGAGAAAGAGTGGTCTATTATTCTACAGATCAAACGTTAACAAAGACCTTCGTTCCTTCTTAACTGATCTTTGATTTTTACTTATTTTTTTAGATCCGATGTTCGTAAAGATCCAGTTCTTTATTGATAGATCTACTTGGTTGAAAGATTAAGAGCCCTAATCAGGGTAGTTTCTTAACTACCACGATCCAAATTCTTCTTATCTTTTTTTTGGATTTTCTTGCAGGCTTAATTTCTTGCTATCCTTCATTCCATTTATATTTTTTTTTTATAATTATTCATGAGCATATTTAATTTCTACTATCTGTCTATTTACTTTATTATTGCTAATTATTTACTAATCTCTAAAATGACATTCATCAGCATCATTTAGATTGATCGTGCTTTGGTCCCATGTCAATCAATCATGCCTCCTGAGCAGAGTATAGGCAACTATACTATCTATCCTAAGAATAATATGCCATGATCGGACGTGATTTGTTGTTGACGAAGGGAAGAAAGCTTGGTCTTTTCTTTTTTTTAGGCTATCCCGCATCAATTTGATATCAGAGCCAGAATGGTTAGGACTTTAGTTTAAATTCTATAATTTAAAATTCCTACAAGTCAAATTTTCATAATTTACTTTTCAGCATTTTTTTCTTTCTTACTGCATCTTATTCCTGCATCCTGGACTTGCATGACCACTAGATCAGGTACCCAGTACCAACGTCCTACTTTTCCACCTAGTACCAATATGGATCCCAATACAGGAGCCATCATTAATGTCCTGACTGAGAAGTTTGATGACATGAAAGATTTTATGAAAATTATGAGTGAAAGAATAACAGTACTAGAAGAAACTAGGCAAAGATAATCTGAACCTGAGTCTTTCCAACTACCTATAGGATAGAAAAGAAGGAACCTCGACCTAGATCGATCTATAGCTACACGCCCCCATCATAACCAGTTCGATCATGATAAGCATGTCCTTAGGAATGTGAAGATCGAAGCCCTAAATTTTGATGATTGTCTAGATTCGAGAGAGTACCTAGATTGAGAATCGGGCATGGACCACTATTTTGGATGGTACGAAATATCTTAAGTAAGGAGAGTTAGGTTTGCTAGGATGAAGTTGTTTAGGCAAGCCCGACTTTATTGAAAAAGTGTTGAACGTCTTCTCAACCAGAGAAGACAAGATTCGATAGAAACCTAGGATAAAATGAAGGAGAAATTCAAAAAAAAATACCTTCCTACCTCCTACCAACAAAGACTTTTAGATCAATGGCAGAGACTTACTCAAGAAAATAGATCAGTCATAGAGTACACCATGAGATTTGATGAGTACCTCATGAGATGTGGAGTAACTAAAGATAGGATTGTTACCTTGTCTAGATTTAGAGCTGGATTATGAAAAAATATCCAGTGTAAGCTCTTTTTGCGAGAAGTAACCACGTTAGAACAAGCTTATCAACTTGTCCTAGACTTTGAGAGATTTTTTAGGTATTCGACCATCCGTCATCTTAAACCTAGTCGAGTAATCTCTTCTGAATCGAGATCCAATACTATCCAAACTCCTAGTAATGGACCTCCACCTACAAATTCTATTATGAGAAAAGAAGATAAAGAAAAAAGAGTTGCAAGAGAGTTATCTAAGAAAAATAGTTCTCGATTCCACTGCTTCAAGTGCCATGGTTACGGTCATTTTGCTGCACAATGTTCCAACCGATCGTTATTTATGGAAGAATTAGAAGAGAAAACTCTAAAAAATATTGAGATGAAGCTGATCCAGACATAGCCAAGTAGTTTGAGAGTACTAAAAAGATTCTAAGTTTTATTGCACCAGAGTCAGACCTTAGGCTTGAAGTCGTTAGGTATGTTCTAGCACAGACTAAGGAGAGTGAAGACTGGCGTAGGACCTCCATTTTTCATGCCTTCATAAAATTTAACAATAAAATTTGTAAGATGATCATTGATAGCGGTAGCTGTATCAATGCCATCTCCACCGACACGGTTAAGTGATTAAGATTAGCTCCTATAGATCATCCCAGTCCATACCGTGTGTCTTGGATAGATTCCTTCTCTATTTCCATCAAACTTAGATACCGTGTTCCTATCTAGCTCCATTCTTATCAGGATCATGTTTGGTGTGATATCTTACCCTTGAAAGTTGGAAGTATCATATTAGATCGGTCTTGGCTATTTGACAATGATGTTATGATTTATGGCCAAACCAACTCCTGTAGTTTTACTCATAAGGGTAAGAAGATCACAATCAATCCTTCCCCACCTAAGGCTATCAATAGAAAGATAGATGATGGACCAAAAGAAAACATCAAAAAAAAAGCCTCCATCTGATAGGTGCTAAGGAATTAGAGATGACCATGAGTAAAACATCATCAGTTTGGATGATTACTGCGACAAAAGTTCGTGAGGACCCTAAGATAGATCATCCTAAGAAAGTAGTTCATGGATATCAACCTAGAAAACCAATAGACTTTATCTCACTACCCATGCATGCTAGAATTTTTCAATCTGCAGAGTCATTTGCACAGCATGTCAAGAGTTTACATAAAGAGATCAGTAAAAAAATTAGTATTAGTAATAAAGTTTATAAACAGAATGCAGATTCTCATCGACGTGCCCAAGAGTTTGCAGAAGGAGACTATGTGATGGTTTGAATGAGGTCTGAATGATTTTCACTAGGAACCGTCAAGAAGTTACATGCTCGAGGAGCAGGTCCATTTAAGATTTTAAAGAAGATCGGACCAAATGCGCATGTTGTAGACTTACCTTCTGATTTTGGGATTAGCTCTATTTTTAACATTGCAGATCTCATCGCCTATAAAGAGCCAACTTGGATACCTAGTGAGCCATTTAAGCCTAAACCAACCTTTGAAAGAGAGCCTATTCCTGAATGTCCACTAGCCAAAATGTCAAAGCATGATCAGATTGAGAGAATTTTGGATGAGCAGATCATCTGCACCCAGAGTTGAGGCTATCAGCGGTACTTAGTTAGTTGGTGAGGTCGATTGGAGTCCGAGGATACCTGGATCACTCGAGAAAAGCTGTAGCATATTGATCTCGATTTGCTTGAACATCACAAGAGCAAAATCAATCTCCACTCGATAGTGTCGAGTTCTCCCCACCCTGAGAGAATTGGTGCGGACACCAAAGCCATCAGAAGTCGACAACATAATTTAGATTTAATTTGAATTGAAGAAGCCATATCAAAATAACTCTACTTCAATTATTTTGTTCTAGTCCTTTTGATTTAATCAATTAGTTCTTTAATTCATTTAGATTCATAGGACCATACTTGGGCTTATTTTGGATTGAGCCTTATTTGAAAAGAGACCATTATAAAGAAGCTTGGTCCACGTCATCTTTGGAGCCACCATCCTCCACATGCCCAGGAAGGAAATACACATGCCAGCATATGCCATGCCCAAGGATCCTCATGCCAAGTTGTGCCAAGCATCAAGCACCCATATGGAGTTTCTTTTCTTTCCTAAGATTTCTTAAGAGTTCTTGATTTCTTACTTATTTTGTTAAAAGGCTGATTTCTTCTCTATGGTTCCATAAAAGATAGATATGATATATTATTATATTTGAAAATCATACATAATGTTTTACTTTTTTTGTTGGGAGGATTGATTTTTTTCTTATAAAGAGAATAGGATTCTTAAAGAAATAGGACCCCTAGGGTCCTATGTAAATTCATGTATCTTTCATGAATGCGACAATGAATGAATGAATCACTTTATAATTTTCACAAACACTTGTGTTGGTCACTCCGAGAGGGAAAGGGTGTGAGACCCAAAATCATCCCATGAGGGAAGGGTGTGAGGCCCACCTTTTTTTTATCTCTTTAATCTTTATTTTCTTGAGATTCAGTATTCCTACAATCTCGATTCGTCTTCACCATCTACCTACATAAGTCTATTCCATCAAAAGAAGATCTATCTCCTCCAAGATTTTTATCTATCATATAGAGAGAGAAAGAGTAGTCTATTATTCTATAGATCAAACGTTGATAAGGATCTTCGTTCCTTCTCAATTGATCTTTAATTTTTACTTATTATTTTTTAGATCCGATGTTGGTAAAGATCCAGTTTTTTATCAATAGATCTGCTTGGTTAAAAGATTAAGAGCCCTAATCATGGTAGTTTCTTAACTACCATGATCCGAATTCTTCTTATCTTTTTTTTGGATTTTCTTGTGGGCTTAATTTCTTGCTATCTTTCATTTTATTCATATTTTTTTTTGTAATTATTCATGAGCATGTTTAATTTCTACTATCTGTCTATTTACTTTATTATTGCTAGTTATTTACTGATCTCTAAAATGGCATTCATTAGCATCATTTAGATTGATCGTGCTTTGGTCCCGTGTCAATCAGTCATGCCTCCTGAGTAGAGTATAGGCAACTATACTGTCTGTCCTGTAAATAATGTGCCACGACCGGACGTGATTTGTTATTGATGAAAGAAAGGAAGCTTGGTCTTTTCTTTTTTTTAGGCTATCCCACATCAGTCCTACATTTTTAGAATGCAGATCTATAAGGATAGATCTAAGAGGATGCTTGGATTATCCTAGTCCACATACATAGAAACTATGTTGAAGAGGTTCAGCATGAAGAATTCCAAGAAGGGCTATCTTTCGATAGGTCATGAAATTTCTCTCTCTAAGAATAATTATCCGATAACTCCTAAAGAGAGAAAGCATATGAGTAGAGTTTCATATACTTCAGTTGTGGAATCTATCATGTACGCCGTGACATATACGAGATCAGATGTGGCATACTTACTAGAAGTAGTGGTAGATACCAATCTGATCCAGGAGAGAACCATTAGAAATTGGTAAAAGCCATCCTTAAGTATTTAAGAAATTCTAAGGACCAATGATTGGTCTATGGCAAGTCAGATCTGAAACTTATGAAATTTACTGACTCTAGTTTTTAATCTAACCATGATGATAGCAAAAGCATGTCGGGTTATATCTTTATCCTAAATGATAGAGCCATCTACTGGAAGAGTTTCAAGCAACATACTATAGCAGACTTTATTTATAAAGCAGAGTACATCGTAATATCAAATAGCACGAAGAAAGCTATGTGGCTGAGAAAATTCATCATCAAGCTCGGAGTAGCATCCTTCCTTAATGGACCAATCCTGCTCCATAACGACAGCACTGGTGCCATTGCTCAGGCAAAAAAATCAAAAGCACACCAACGAACGAAGCACATACTGTGCCGATACCACTTGGTCCAAGAGATTGTGGATCGAGAAAAAAAAATTTGGCCGACCCCTTCACTAAAGCTCTGGCAATAAAGGAGTTTGATGACCACAAGTCGAAGATGGGTATTAGATACTATGCCGAGTGGCTTTAAGATAAGTGAGAGTTGTTAAAAAATATTTTCTAAAGCTAGTCGTCAGCCTGTTGATGGTTTGCTATCTTATAATTATAATTAATTTATTAATAAATAAAATAAATATTTTAGCATTTTCATCATAAAGTTTACATCTTCTAACAAACTCATGATGAAGTCCTTAACACTATTTAGTTTCAATAAAGAGAGAATTTATCGATTAGTTCTTAAATAGTTCATGATCAAATGATACGCTGTTAATTAGGATGATAGTATTTATCGAGCATAGGTCATTATATGTCATATAGGTTGATTATCTTCTTAACCAAAAAGTATGAAAATATTGGTATGGCATACAAGTGGGATGTATGGGTACATCATCACTAGACGTGACCAACTTCAGAGCATCCTGCTATCAAAAATTGCTCTGATGGGATATAAGTATAAATATCCCTTAGACCTGAGATCACCACAGTGGCCTACAAGCAACTCACTATGCTTTGGTACTAGACTAACTAAATTTTTAATTTAGTAATGAAAGATTTTTGGGTACAGTCAAGTACTTACGAAGTCGGTGAGAGATCAAGAAAGGATTGACTACTCCAAGAGTTGGAGAAAAATGCATCATTGTATTTCAATATAGCAAAAACCTTGGCCAAGGTAATCCATAAGATGGATTTGGTATTTTAAAATATAATGTGGATGACCTAACCGAGGTTGATAGTTAAACTCTTAGGTGTCCTATGAGTATTTTGGTCAAGGAGATGAATTATATGGAAACTATATCCTCATAAGTTCTAAGAATATTGTTCTACACATTCGACCTATCCGACCATCGGGTACCATTGCTAGATGGTCACTTCGATTGATATAAAAATTTATTTCTATGCAACCAGCATAGGTTTGAACCTATGGAGTCACATACAAAAGAGTTCTTGATCTAATCAAATGGTTGATCGATGATTAAGAATCGTTCTTAGGTCAAACAATCAATACAATTGATGTTTGACCTAATGTAAGTATTACAGGAGGATCAATTAGCAATTGAATTGCAAATTGGCTTAATTTGATTAAGTCAAAGGACTGAGATTAAGTTTAATTAAATATAATTTAATTAGATTTAGTTTGGGCTTGATTAGATCAAGTTCAATTAGTTTATTGGATGAGCCAATTGCAAGAAAGAATAAGTCCTAATTCAATTAGAACTTGTATCAACCCAATTTCTTATTTGATTAGAAAGTTAAATCAAAATTAAATCTGATTTAATTAGGTTACTAGTTGGACTAAGACCTATTCTAATTGGGTTTAATTAAATCTATTGATCCTATGATTGATTTTGATGATCATAAAATATCGAGTAAAAATGTTACTAATCATGTATTTCAAGAATGAATATAGGATTTCTCAAAAGCTCACATTGATGAAATTATCTTTGAAAGAAATTCTCTTAAAATGTCAAGCCGAAGCACTTAAAAGAAGAAGTTTTCACAAATTTGAATGGCTCATTATAAAGAAAATGAAAGAGAAAGAAACTAATATCATTTGAAATATTTAGGGCCAAGAAATTCAAGTTTGGAAGGTCAAGCAATGAAGAAAAATGAAGTTAGAAAGTTTAGAGCTAACCCGCCCAAGAATAGAGCAAGCTCTAGTACGAAATAGGATTAATACTTTGATTTAGATCTGAGCCAGCTCTCTTAGGATGGTAGAAAAGGTATTTTTCTATTCTAATGGTCAAGCCAGTTTGTTTTGGATCTGAGACAGCTCTCTCAAGATGGCAAAAAAGATATTTTTCTATTTTGCTGTTCGAGCCAGCTCGATTTGGATTCGAGCCAACTCTCTCAGGATGATAGAAAACTAATTTTTTTGAATTCTACAACTCGAGCCTACTCTAAATAGAATTGAATCAGCTCTATCAGCTCAAGCCAACTCTAAGTCAGAATCGAGCTAGCTCGACGATGTATGATAGCCTTTAATAGCTAGTTTTTACAACCTCTCCAACGGCTCTTTCTTGTCTCTAACAGCTATTTTAGGGCTTTCGATGGCTAAAACTCACTCTTCAATCATCTTCAAGAGTATTTAAAGATGGAGAATTAATTTGAAAGAAAGATTAAGTGGAATTAAAGAGAAATCATTTTCAAATTTCAGTGAGCTTCATTGCATATCAAAAGAAGAGAGAAAAGAGAGGAACCAAACAGTAAAATTAGAAGGCATTCAAGAGATATCTTCTCCAACATCTAGTACAACCTCTCAAGCAATATTTGAGAGTAGTGAAGCTTCAAAAGAGCATACATTCAGCAACTTCTTCGAGCTTCAAAGAATTTATATTTTTTATTTTTCTTTTGTACTAAACTTCTTCATCCTTGTATTTTGTTTTGTTACAAGTTTTTTTAGGAAAAAGAAACTTGGGGATTAAGCCCATCCAAGCTCGAAATTGAACATTATCGATTTTGGTTGGTAAGCTCGTTAAACCAACTAGATTGATAGTGAGCCTAGAAAACTATTGGTGTAAAATTTTGGTTGGTGATCCTGAAAAATCAACTGATTTGTTTGTGAGCCTAGAAAAACAAACACACTGTAATTAGTGGGATTATAGTAAAATTACTAAGGAGAGCTTAGGGAGTGGACATAGGTGCAGATTGCACCGAACCATTATAAAATTCTTGTGTGTTTGTGTTGTGCCTTATCTAGCTTATTTTTCTTACATTCAATTCTTGCTTGCTTAGTTTTAATTCTTGAATTGCAATCTTTATATTCTATTTTCGCTACTCCATTGTATACACTTTATCAATACTTGAGTTAGCCTAATTAATTGCACATACTTATTTAGATTTTAAATTTGGTTAAAATTTTATAAGAATCCAATTCATCTCCTCTCTTAGGTTGCTACCTCTAGGCAACAATTGGTATTAAAGTAGGTGCTCTGTTAATGATTATTGACCTAACCATCTAGAGCTAAAGATTTTGGCATTCCAAAATGAAATTTCTTTTTAATGAAGGCCATTCCAAAGATAGATCCCCACTTTTTAATGGCTCAAATTTTATCCATTGGAAAGCTAGGATGAAAATATTCATATAAGCACATGACTATAATTTATGAAAAATTATTATTGATGGCTCACACACCCACAATGCATTGATCATGCATGATAAAGATATGGTCCAACTAAATGCTACGGCTTTAAATATGATTTATTGTTCATTAGATTTAAATGGTTCATTCTAATTTTTCTTGCATTTTAGCAAAACAAGTTTGGGAAAAATTGAAAATTATTTTAATGGAGCAAAATAAGAAGAAATATCAAGCTTCAAGGAAGACAAGAAAACTCACCTTAACATATGCCTCATGGCTCATGAGGATGGAAAGAAAAGAAGAAAAAAAATAAAGAAAAAAGAAAGCATCAATTAAGGGGGAGCAAAGTAAGGAAAAGAAAAATGAGAAAGAGAAAGAAAAAACTATAAATTCTTGCCTCATGGCCAAGGACGATGAGGTAAACATTAATACCTCTTTTGATTTTACTTTTGATGAGTTGTTTGAGGCCTTTAACAATTTAATGCATGAATTCAAAAAGGTAAGGCTGAAAAATAAAGAGATTAAAAAATTTAACTTATCTTTTGCTGAAGAGAAAAATAAAATTTTAAGTAAAAAAGAAGATCTATTAAAAAAATTTGAAAAAGGAGGCCAAAGAAAAGAAAGATTTTTTAGAATAAATTAAAACTCTAACTAAGAAAAAGAAGAATATAGTTAAATCTAAAAAATTCTTAGTTAAAAAAAAAGAAATCCTTTCAAAATCTAAAAGTTCTTTAGTTAATGAAAATATTAAGTTGAAAGAGAAATTCAACAGATCAAAAGTTTATATTGAAGAAAGAGAAAAATTGTTAGAAGAAAAAAAATTTCTTATGAAAGAAAATAAAAAAACTAAAAAAAGAGATTGAAAACTTAAAGCCCATGCTCAAAAAATTTACTATTGAATCTCAAAAACTTCAAGCAATTTTAAATAATCAAAAAGCTATTTTTGATAAAGCAGAAATTAGCTATAATCCTTTAAGAAAATAAAAATTTATGAAAAATATATTTGGAAAAGATTCATCTAAAAATCATTCTATTATTTATTTCAAATGTAACAAAGTAGGCCATAAAATTTTATAATATAATATAAAGAAAAATGGTCATACTTTGATAAAGCAAATTTGGATTCCAAAAGAAACCATATGCACTAACTCCAGTGGATTCAAGATGGCTTGGGTACCAAAAATTAAAAAATAATTTTGTAGGTGTACCAAGCATTCAATGAAGCAAAAGAAGCTAATTCTTATGGATAGATGGCTTGGACTTGAGAAAATGGGTGATGATGTTTGGTAAAAAAAAATAAATAAAATATTTCTCTCATCATTCCATTATTAATTACTATAATTATGAAGTATGTTTGATTGATTTTGATGAGTTATCACTGCTAACAATGATTATACTCTATGATTTGAATATTTGGATATATTGATCTTACTTCAATTTCTAAATCGATATACTCTCATCTATGAGTCATGTTTAGTTGATATAAGCTAAAGTTTTCTTAAAATTTAGCATGACACTTTAGCTTTCCCAAACCAAATATGCATTCAAGAAACTTAAATTGAAAGAAGCATGATTATCTATGAATCTATTTGATTGCAAAAATGACAAATAAGCTAAGTTTTGACAATCCCACATAAGATGCTTAATTATTGAAATTCTCCGAAAACTGCATGATCTAAACACTTGAAGATTAGACATTCAATCATAAAAATCAAGTGCTTGATTAATATACATTGCATCCTAATTTGGTCTTTAAAGATTTCAAAATCTCCTAGTTAAACATAACTCTTAGAGCCCTTATCTAGTTTTTTCTTGATTTGATCTTATTTAATTTGATCATTAGAATCTCCCTAAAATCAATATGAATATCCATCTTGATCATTGATTTGATTGCCTTTTCTTATCTTAAAAGAAAATTTATTGATAATAATTCATACTTTATTCCGATAGATCGATTTTGAAAATTAAATTTAAAAAATGCTCTTCTTGACTCTTTTGAAGTTGATGTCAAATAAAATATTTGAAGAAAGTTGTCATTTATTTTTAAAGCTAAATATTTAAAAAGAACTTTATTTTTAATCAATTAGTATCAAACAACTTATTATTTATCCTATATTTGATTGATTTATCATCCTTAAAATTGTTTGATTTGAATCAATTCATCTTTATCAATTCAAAACTTAAATAATTGATATCAAGCTTAACTTGAAATATTTTAACTCTAACAAATGAATTTGATTATTGTAGAGAAATTAATTTATCAAATATTTCTTTTAAATCTTTAATTGGTATCAAGAAATTTTTTTAGAAAATTATCAATTGATTTGAATTTTAAAGCAATTGATATCATAATTCTCATATTTGGTATCAAATAGTTTATTCTTGCCTTAAATTTCATCGCTTTATTTTTTAGCAAAAAGAAAAAAATATTTTATCTCAAATTTGGTTTTGCATAGCTAATATGATATCGTTTGAGATAAATTCAAAAAAATTAATATATTTTTTGAATTTAATTGAGTGATATCTCTTAAGAAAAGAAAGATCTAAATTTAAACAAAAAAATTTTCTATGATTTATTTTCCATGATCTATTGGTATTAATTAAAAATAATTTATTAAAATAATTTGATCTAAATTTAATTGATTTATCTTTTTCAATCAAAAATTTCAACAATTAATGTCTAATAGACTATTCTCACCTTGCACTTTATTGCATTACTTTTGGTAAAAAATTTAAATATATGTCTTAAATCTATTTTATATTGATATATTTTTGACATAATATCATTTGAGATAAATTTAAAAAATATATACCTCTTCTAAATTTGATAGATTGATACCTTTTAAAATATATATATATTTTAAAAATTAAATATATCTTATTCTTGGTCTTGATACTCAAAATCCTTAAAGCATTTTTTTTAAACTAAGTTTAAGAAAATATTTTTAGATCCATATCTTTAAAAATGGAGAGAAGTACCATTAGATTTATATTGTTCAAAAATCTAACTAAAACATATATTCTGAAACTAGCCAAGTTTGATTTGAATTTAAAAAGGAAAGAAATATTATTTTATTTTATCTCAATTTGATATAAATTTTTGATTCTTTCAAAAAGAGAGAAAGAAATTTAATCTAAATTTGCTGTAAGCTTTCAAATAGAGAAAGAAAATATTAAAGGAGAAAATATGCTTAATTTTAAAATAGCTTTATTTGCAAAAATAAGGAGGAGAAAATATTAAAAAAGAAATGATCATTTAATTGAAAAGATCTTTGAAATTGAAAATGCCTTTCAAATTTAGAAAATTTGAGTTTTATGATTAAAATTTCTGTTAAGTATGCTTGATTTGAAAGAAAAAGGAGGAGAAAAGTTAAAAGATAAAATAATCCAGCTATAATTATGAAAAATAGAGGAAGAAATGCTTTTTATCTTAATTTGATTGAAAATTTTGATTAATTTATATTGAAAAAAATAAATTTTGATCTTAAATTCTTAATCAATTACTTTATGAGCTTCTTAAATTCATGTATTTATTCAATTTGGTATGCATGATTTCACAGTCTAATCATTCTTGATAATTAATTAAAATTAAATTAAATTAAAATATAATCTTACTTCAAGTATTGAATTTGATACATACTTCTAATTTTAAAACTTATTTGAAAATTTGAATATAATAAAGTACTTTTGATGTGCTTTAAAAATTCTTGTAAAATTAATTATATCAAAGTAATTTTTACTCAAGAAATGAATCTGAAAAAGTAACTCTTATTTGCTTTGATAATATCATTAATTTGCTTGATACATTCTCGATACATATCTTTTATGAATTTAAATGATGGATTTTTATTAAGAAAAGAAAAGATTGAATATTGATATGCATATTATACTTGATTTCGTATTCAAATATTTTGAAAAGCTCTATTCATCTTAAAACTTAAAAGTGTATATTTAAAAATCTGATTAAAAAGTTATATTCATTCAAAAAAAAGGAAGAGCCTTTGATATTTAAATTCAAGCCAATTTTTGAAAAGAAAAAAAAATATTTTAAGCATATTTTGAATCAAAAGATAAGTTTTCAAAGTGCAGAGGATTCATTTGAATTAATTTTCTAAATTTGATATATCTAATATTTTGATACATTCCTACATATTATTGATTTTCATGATTTTTATTCAACCTTCCCTTAAGCTTTTTGATGTTGTCAAAAAAGGAGAGAAAAATGTTGAGGATATGTTTAATGAATTAATTATTAAGATGCTTATTAATTTGATGCTTGAAATCCTAATACTCATTAATTTGAATTAAGACATTAATTTGAAATGAGTACATAAAATGTGTAATAAACTAAATATGTGCAATAAACTAAAGACTAATTGAGAACTTTCATGAAGTGTGTATTCATGTATTTGATCTAGTACTTCATAATACATATTGGCAAAATGCATTGAGATACATTATTTATTTTTATCATGCATATACTCAAAGTTTTGTCATCATCAAAAAGAGAAAAATTGTTGATCCTATGATTGATTTTGATGATCACAAAATATTGAGTAAAAATATTACTAATCATATATTTTAAGAATGAATATAGGATTTCTTAAAAGCTCACATTGAAGAAATTATCTTTGGAATAAATTCTCTCAAGATGTCAAGCCAAAGCACATAAAAGAAGAAATTTTCATAAATTTTGGATGGCTCATTATAAACAAAATAAAAGATAAAGAAATAAATATCATTTTGAAGATTTAGGACTAAGAAATTCAAGTTTGGAAGGTTGAAGAAAAATAAAGTTGAAAAGTTTAGAGCTGATCCACCCAAGAATAGAGCAAGCTCTAGCATGAAATAGGATTGATACTTCAATTTGGATCCGAGCCAGCTCTCTTAGGATGGCAAAAAAAATATTTTATTAATCTACTAGTTGAGTCAGCTTGATTTGGATCTGAGCCAGCTCTCTCAAGATAGAAAAAAATGTGTTTTTCTATTCTATTATTCGAGCCAGCTCTCACAAGATGATAGAAAATTGATTCTTTTGAGTTCTACAATTCAAGCCTGCTCTAGATAGAATCGAGCTAGCTCTATCAGCTCAGACCAACTCTAAGCCAAAATCATGCCTGCTTGATGATGTCTGACAATCTTTAACGGCTAGTTTTTGCAACCTCTCTAATGGCTCTTTTTCATCTCCAATGGCTATTTTATAGCTTTTAATGGCTAAAACTCATTCTCCAACCATCTCCAAGAATATTTAAAGATAAAGAATCAATTTGAAAGTAAGATTAAGTGGGATTAAAGAGAAATCATTTTTAGATTTTAGTGAGCTTCATTGCACATCAAAAGAAGAGAGTGAAGAGAGGAATCAAGCAGTGAAATTAGAGGACATTCAAGAGATATCTTCTCTAATATCTAGTACAACCTTTCAAGCATCATTTGGAGAGAAGTGAAGCTTCAAAAGAGTATACATTAGCAACTTCTCTGAGCTTCAAAGAATTTATATTTTTTATTTTTCTTTTGTACTGAACTTCTTCATTCTTGTATTTTATTTCTTTACAAGTTTCTTTAGAGAAAAGAAACTTGGAGATTAGGCCCATCCAAGCCTAGAATTGGATATTGTAGGTTTTAGTTGGTGAGCCCATAAAGCCAACTAGGTTGATAATAAGTCTAGAAAACTATCGGTGTATGGTTTTGATTGGTAATCTCGAAAAATCAACTGGGTTTGTTTGTGAGCTCGGAAAAATAAACACACTATAATTAGTAAAATTTTCAAGAAGAGCTTGGAGAGTGAATGTAGGTGCGGATTGCACTGAACTACTATAAAATTTTTGTGTATTTGTGTTATGCCTTGTCTAGCTTATTTTTCTTACATTCAATTCTTGCTTGCTTAGTTTTAATTCTTGAATTGCAATCTTTATATCTTATTTCCGTTGCTCCATTGTATGCACTTTATCAACACTTGAGTTAGCCTAATATATTATACATACTTATTTAGATTTTAAATTTGGTTAAAATTTTATAAGAATCCAATTCATCCCTCCTCTTGGGTTTCTATCTCTGGGTAATAAAATCTGATTTAATTTGGTTCATAAATCACTTGGACCAAGTCAAAATAGGAGTCCTAGTATGACTAGGACTCCCTTCTCCTTGCACCAGTGAATTCATCATGCCCTCCATGCCCCTTTTTCTCTATTTTGTGCATGGAAATACTTCTCTTCAGGATCTTCACACGCGCCCCCTTGCTCCCATTCTCTCAAATATGGTATTTAGTTGTGGACTGAGTCAAATATGGTTAGAAGGTTTGAATTCAAACTCTATTTGATAGAGTTTGATGCAATCAAAACTCCTACCCATGCTTGCTGCCAAATCCTTCCTAATTTTCTTGAAATTTTTATGGCTTTTAGAGGAGGATTTGTGCAACATTTTCAGGTGGTCCACATAAAAAATAAAGGAGGGGGTACCCAAGAGTTGGGTGCCCCAAGTCTAGTGCAATTTGGAAATCACTTGACTAGGTATTTAACCTAGTCAAGGGTTCTTCTATATCTCCATATAAAAAGAGATTTTTGTCCTAATTTTTTTTGAGATTATAGAGACTTGAGAGGGCTATTGGGGCATGGGGTAACTTAGGAGAGAAAGGTTTAGGGCATGGGAATTATAAAAACACCAATCAAGGTGTCTAGGTGAGAGAATAAAGAAGAAGAAGAGGATATTCTTCTAAGATTTTCTTCTTAATTTTTTTTTCTAATCTTTTTGTGAGTTTTGAGAGTGTCACTGATTCATAAAGTCTTCCTCCTTCCTTGTACTTATTGAAGAGTTTAAGTTTTAAAGAAGAAAGATCCGAATCAATTATCGATGAAGGATCAGCACAGTACTAGCTTACTATGCTAATTTTCGGCATCGAACTTTTGATCTATGATGGAGGGCTCATGTAGATAATCTATAGAGATTGAACACATGTACGGCTCGGAGAAACAATCTCAGACTTGGATCAGCAAGTTAAGGAACTCGAGTTGCAAAGGTAGGGGTGATTTGATCTCTCTATTGCATATCTAGATTAGATCTAATGTAGATCTATGTTGATGTGATCAATATTTTTTTTTGATATTTTAATTTTTGATTTAATATCATGCTTTGATCATATAATAGAATCCTAGATCTAGAATTTTATATTATTTTATTCATGAATTGATGTGATTAATTCATCTTTTTCGCGGTGATTTTGAAAAAGTTTCAAAAGCTAACCCTAGAACCCTAAATCAGTTTCCATTAGTCTATTCTTTTATTCTAACATTAGGTTTATCCAATTAACAAACCTAATTCTAACCATTAACCCATTTGTTATGCAATTATCTTAGGATCTTCAATTCATAATTCTAAATTCTAACAAACAACTCTTAATTCTTAATTAAGTATAAGGCTGATGGGTCAAAGTTCAAGTACCTTAGAACTAATTTTCATGCATAAAAAAATTTTAAAAATAAATCATAAATCAATTTAAATCTCATCTAACATATTTATGATTTGATTTTTTAGATTAGCACATACTAAGACAATCTCTCCACTGTAAGAGGTCAATCTTACAGCAGGACAACCTTATAATCAATGCGTGCGATCAATGATTTTATTATTTTCAGATTTTTATCAAAAAAAATTATTTAGATCTAATCTAAATAATCAAAAATTATATCCATACATGCATATATGTCATGTTATAAACAACCTAGGCTCTGATACCACTGAAGAAAATCAGCAAGCATTCCAAGCATGATTTTTAAAATTTTTAAGCAAAAGACATAAGATTAAATAATTTAATCTAATTATCATGCTTAGGATCAGGTCTAAAATATCTATCCTAGGATCTACAACATGATATATAGCATGCATAAAAATCTAAAAAAATAAAATTCATGTATTGATCATATCGATGCCTCAAACTAGATCTAACTTTTAGATATATCTTCTAAGGTTCAAAACCTTATACCTGAGCATGGGTAGATGATCTCCACTATTAAAATACTTAGATTTTAAGCTCTGGTGGTCACTCATAACTGCATAGAATGCCCAACCTTTATAGATCATCCACTCAAAGTCTTGTACTGATTTGATCTTCTGGGACTACTAGATCGCGCGAAGATTGTTGGAAGATTTTCCATGAATTAGAGGAGGATGTAGAGAAGTAGAAGAAAAAGAGTGAAAGCTATTATCTCTAACGTTTTCCTCTCACCCAAAAACCCTAGCAACTAGGGTTTGATCTCTCACCCAAGAGGAGGAAGAACTCCTCTAATTTTCACACACCAAATGAAGGCAGCCCACCCTTATTCCTCATGCCCCCTTTAAGATGTTTGGCCCCCTCTCCCTCAGAATTCTCACAATGAAAAAACCAATAGAAGTGGTGCACAAAAAGAGAGGGTTTTATAGATGTCAAACACTTAGTTAGATGAGATAGGATAAGACTAGGTTCTAGTCTAGACTACTTAAACTCTTTTAAATCCAAACTTCATCCAACCAAAACTTATCCCTATCCATCTAGAAAAGTGGCCGAACAAGCACTCTATGCATGGAGAATATATGGGAGAAAAATCCATTTTGTCACACAAAATGAAGAGTCCCTCTGTAGGTAGTCGACCAAGGTGGATAAGGATAAGATAGTATTTCATTTCAAAACTCTTCTTGAAACAAATTCAAACTAATCTAATCCTCATCCATTTGGGTGGCAAGGAGGGCTTTCTCTAATGAATATCTCATGCACAAAATTCTTTTGTGCATTGAGAACCAAGCATTGAGAGAATAGGTGGCGTAGGGAGTAGTCCAGCATTCTTGGACTCTAGATTTCTATCATCTGGTTCCAACCAAATCTAATTTAATTAGAACTAAATAAATAAGATTAAATCTAATCTAATTAGTATTGAAACTAACTTAATTAAATTTTAATTAAATCAAAAATTAATCGAGTCCAAGTCTTAATCAAATCTCAAATTCATTTTTCTTAGCAATTAGGTCATCTCATAACCTAATCGAGTCAAACCAAATTAAATGCAATTCAATTAGATTTGATCCAAACTTTATGGCTTAATCAAATTAAGTTAATTAATAATTTTATTACTAACTAATCCTCTAATGATAGAATTTCAGTCTAGTAGGACTCCTAATTATAGAGTCCTAGTCCAGTGGGACTCCTAATCATAGAGTCTCAGTCCAATGGTACTCTTAATCAGCCACATGATCAAATAGGTACTTCTTTTGAATGTGACCTCATAGATTCGAACGTAAGTTAGTAGTATAGGAATAAATTTCTATACCAATCGAAATAACCATCTAGTAATAGTATCCAATATCCAGATAAGCCAAATGCATGCGAAGCAACATTTAGAACCTACTAGAATATGGTTACCGTATAATTCATCCCTTTGACCCCATGCTTAGGATGACTCAGAGTTAGACTATCAATACTTATTAGTACATTCATAATGTATCTCATCTTAATCAGTTCTGTGACTCCTCATAAAAGTTACCTTGGCCAAGGCTTTGCTAAATTGAAATACAATATAATACATCTCCTAAAATCAGGAGTGGTCAATCCTATCTTGACTCACATACTGACTTCTCAAGTACTTGACTGTATCTAAAAATCTTTCATCACTGAATTAAAAATTTAGATAGTCCGACACTAAAGCACAGTGAGTTGCTTGAAATTCACCATGGTGATTTCAGATCGAAGGGGTAGTTATACCTATATCCCTTCGAAGCAAATCTTGACAGCAGAATACTCTAAAATTGATCATATTTAGTATAGATATACTCCTACATCTCACATACATGCTATATCAGTATCTCCATACTTCTTGATTAAAAGGACGATCAATCTATATGGCATACAATAATCTATACTTGATATAGCATATTGTTTGGCCACGAATAATTTTTTAAGAAATAAATGATAAATTCTTCTTTATCAATTTAAAATAGTCCTAAGAACTTTATCACAGTATAGAAGTTCATTAGAAGATGTACACAATTTATGATGAAAAAGCTAAATAATAATTTATTAATAATTAGTTTACATACATATACATAAATGAGCATAACCATCAGCAGGCTAATGATTGGCTTTGGGACATAATTTTTAATAGATATTTGGTATAATCTAACCTTTTTTCACATCATATTATCAATGCTTATTTGTTTGATTAATTCTATTGTTTACTTGCTTGAAATAACTTTAGTAGAATTGATTTTGATGTTTGTAAAGAGATAAATATTTTGATTTTAAAAGGTCAATATGCTATCCTCTATATATCTTGTTTTGAAATAATTTGAAATGAAGTTATCTTAAAATTTAAGCATGATGTCTTAACTTTCCCATATCATATTTGCAATTGATAAACTTGAAATTATAAAGATGCCTAATTTGATATGAATATTTTTAATTGCTAAACATACAAGTAAAACTAAGTATGACATTCCTCTTATAAAATGCTAAATTATTAAAATTTCATCAAAACTTTATATAATCTAAGTACTTGAAGATAAAACATCAATTCATAAAACTCAAATGCTTGATGTTGCATAAAATCTTAGTTTTATCCTAAGGATTCAAAACTTTTCTAGTTGAAACTAAAAATATAGAGCCTACATCTAAATTTTTTTCTCTTGATACTCTTGATTATCTTACTCCAAATAATCATTTTTTTATTCTCAAATTTGATTTGAATATCATTTTTTTTTGACCCACCCAATTTGATTGAATATCGATTTAACCTTAATTTAATTGAATTTCCTTCATTTAAAACTCCTTTGAGCTATTTTAGTATCAAGGGGTCGACCCAAAATTCAGTGGAGTCAACTTGTGGGCTGAAAAACTATCTAAAATAGTTCTGTGAAGGTGTTGATGCTAGTTTGACCCCTCCGAAAGTGTCGACTCATTTTCAAAAAGAGTCAACCCCTTTTTCAGAACAAAGTTTTTAAATATAAACCATCCCCTTTTCCTGTCCCTTCTATCATTTGTATTTTGAGCCGAACCTTCTCTCTAAACTCTCCTTTCCCAAATCCGAACCTTCTCACCTCAAATCCATTCCCATTTTTCTTGATTCGATGATCGATGACTCGCTTGAAGTGGGTAGCTCGATGAGAGAGATGACCTCGCTTGGCACCTTCGAGCCCTAGCCCATCTCCCTCATCTTCTCCTATCCATGAGCATCATTTCAAGCAGAGAAGTGAGTAGTCGGGAACCTCTTCAGTGCCTCCACCTTCTCAAACTCCTCCTCCACTAGCAATGCCATCTCCACCGCCAGCAGCCCCTTCCTCATTATGGGCCACTCCTTCACAGTCCACTGTTGTTTTCTGCATAGTCTCCATAGGTAGAAATGTTGATTTCAAATTTTTGGAGGCTAATGGTTTTAATTATAGGAGGAAGATCAAAAATTTAGGTTGGAAATTCTTTCATTCCATGAATATTCTTACTTACCCCAACCTTGTTAAAGAATTCTACATAAATTTGAAAGGTGGGCATGGAGTTATTGAATCTGAAGTAAAGGGAGTTCGGATTGTGTTTGACTCAGAGAAATTAGGAAAGATTTTAAATATGAAGGCTGAAGGGAGCATGGTAGAAAAATTTGAAAAAAAATCTGAAAGACTTGAGTATATTTTGGGAAGAGAGGATATCAGTGATATAGAGGAGGTGAGTGCCAACAGACTAAGTACTGAGATATGCCTCCTTCACCATATAACTAGCCAAATTTTCTTTTCCAAGATCGATAGATTTGATTTTATGTCATGCCGGAATGTTTCATTTATGTATCATGTGATTAGAGAAATTTTTTTGAACTTAATTACCGACCTTGATCATCAGACTTATGGAGGACATAGCAGGAAGATTGAGGATATCTCTATCCTATGGGATGACATTGATTCTAGTATTTTAGGAGCATGGGATAGACCTCGATGGAGAGATCACCCGAGCCCTTATGTACACTAACACTTACAAAAAGCACTCATTACGGTGCATGGATTTTGAGAAACAAGGTATTTGTTGGATCTGAAGAGGGGCTCAGGCTCAAGCAGATGATCCAGTTATGGCCCTTGAGACAGATCCTATAGTAGGCATTTAGATGGAGGAACCAGCAGTACTAGTAGAGCAGACTAAGGTTGACCATCCAGAGGCATCAAATAGACCATCCACTTCACTAGACGAGGATTTACTGGTTGAAAGAGTCTCCTCGAGGATCATTTCAGTAGTCAGCTTAGAGATTCAGTAACTTACTTCAAAGTCCGTCTTACTGCTTAGAGAGGAGGTAGCTTAGATGAGACAGGAGGGTGATCGGATCATCTAGGATATGAGACAGGAGGTTGCATGACTAATACTGGAGGTTTCTACCATGAGGCCAGACTTTTTGGGCCAACTATCTAGAGATGCTAGATCACATTCACCTTCTCAGCTTGGACCTAGTTCTTAGAGCCTAACCCTATCACCTAGGATGCTAGGACCTATCTTATATAGCCTTAGAGCCTCCTAGCAGTCCACCATTTTGTTAGACATAGGTACCTTACAATTTGACTATTTTGATGATTATCTTGCTTGTAGACATCTCATGTAAACTTCTTTTGAAGTTAATGAAAAGGATATTTTCTTTTGAAAATATGGTGTCGAAATGCCTTGATTAAATTTGATTAATACATGATTTGATGTGTAGATCACTAAATTGAAAGCTACAATTTTGTATTGAGCTTATCTTTGAAATTGGCTTTGTCTAGAAAAGCAAGGAAGAAAAATTACTAAAAGAAAGAAATAATTAGTTAAAAATTTATTTGAAAGGAAAAAATTTAAATTTAAAAGGTTGAACTTATAAACTTGCTTACAAATCTTAGGGCGAGTATCAAAAATTGTATAGTTTAAGTATGTAATTTTTTGAAAAAAAGGGAGAGCAAATGCTAAAGAATTATAAATCAAATAAATATATATATTTCAATTTGATAATCTAAAATTAAATGTGCTCATTTTGAAACAAAGAGAGGGAGAAAAGTTGGAAAGTAAAAATATCTAGCATAATTATAAAAAATAAAAGGAACAAATATTAGTGAAAGAAAATGAATTCTTGTTTTCTCAAAAACAAGGGAGAAATTATTTTGAGACTTTAAAAAAATGATTATTAATCTTAAAGGGAAACCATTCATAAATCCTCCCATCATGTGTATTTTGATTCATCTTGGGAGATGCTTTTTATGGTTTGATTTGAACTTGATCTTAATTTTCTTGTTTGAGCCTTGATTTTCACCCAAGCTTACTTGACTTGATTAAATCATTTCATCTAAGAATTAATTTCCATGCATATTTGACTTACTTGACTAGATTACTTTATCATTTTCAACAATCAATTGGAGTTGAATTGAAACATCTTATTCTAAGGAATGATTTTTTGATTTTTCAAACTTAATTAGAAATCTGAATATGATACTAAGTTTTTCTATATGCTAAATCATGTTTTATCTTGAAAGTTTAAATTAATTTGTGTTAAGAAATTTCAATTTGATCACAATTTCTTGTTTTGAATCCTCATGAAACCTTGATTCTCATGTACTTATTCCTTTTGATCTACTTGATTATATTTCCAAATCACTTTGAAAATTAATTGGAGTTAAATTGAGGTTGAAATATTTTCTTTTCACTCTAAACAATTCAATTTTGATACACACTTTCAAGCTTAAAACTTATTTATAGATCTAAAAATGATATTGAGTTCTTCTTGAAATTTAATCAGAGTTAAACATTGAATTTGAAACATTCTTCAAATCTTTAAAACATAATTAAAAAGTCTAAACACTATGCAATATTTTTTTAAACACCTTTGAAAATCTGAATATAATACAAATTTTTTGTTTTACTCGATACATTCATGATACACATCTTTTATGAATTTAATTGATGGATTTCTATTAAGAAAAGGAAAGAACAAGTTTTAAGGAAAATGATATGCTTGATTTCATTGCTTGAATCATCTGGAAAACCAAACTCTCTTCGCAAGTTCAAAGCAATTATTGTTTTTTGATTGAAAATCAGAATTAAATTTGTTTTGAATTGATTCTCAATATAAATTAAAAAGAAAGATGATTCATTTGAATTGATTTTTTAAATTTGATACTGAAGGAAAATCCTAATTTTTCGGTCTAGGTTCGTTCAGATCTGATCAGATCAAGAGATATATTTCAAAAATTTTCTCTTTGACCTATATCAGATCTAGGATGTTTTAGATCTATATCAGATCTCAGATCTGATTAATATTATTTTAATAAATAAAATAAATAAAGATAAATTAAATTAAATTTAATTTACCTGATTTGGGTAATCCTATTACCCTGTTGATGATCCTGTATGCAGCGGAAGGTTCTGGATCTAGCCACGCAAGCACCTGGCCTCTACCGGTATCCACTCGGACTGGATCTAGAGATCCTCTTCTTCTCTATCACGTCTCCAAAAATTAGATCTAGATCTGATCTGGAGGATCTTCAAAACTCCTTTTGAAGATCAGCAGTCGTCCTTTGCAACAGCGCAGCCTTCTTGCTTTTGATCGCCTTTCTCTTGCTTGAATCGCACCAACAAAAATCCAAAACTCCTTTTGAATGTGGAGAGCAAGGGGAGAAGGTGGTTTGGCATGGAGAAGGAGGGGAGAGGCAGCCTTGGGGCGTATGGAAACTCTTAGCTTCAATCTCATGTCAATTTGAGTTGGGTACAGGGTCTTATTTATAGACTAACTGTGATCCAACTCCTCTTCTTCCCAACCAATCACAACCCTTTGTGAAATCAGATCTAAATCTGATTGGTGGGAATAGAGTCCCCTGGATTCCTCCTTAGAGGGTGCCTAAGATCAGTCAAAGTTGGTTCTTAGAAGAACTCTAATTGAAATCCAAAAAGGAGATGGAGTCCTTGTCCAACAAGGACTCCTAAGCGCCTCCAACTTGGGCACACGCCTAGGGTGGCGTGCGCCCTTCTCCTTGCCAGGTTCTGGCAGGGGGACAGGCCCCCACCAGCTCTCCAATAGGTGTGTGACATGTGGTCAAAAGTCAAAGTGTCAATGGTCAACGTTTGACCAGTCAAAGGTAGACTTTTGACCAAAGTCAAAGAACAAGAAATGGTAGGTGACCAAAAATGGTAGGTAATGTCTTACAAAATAAGACAACCTTTTCTGACTTGGACAACCTCCAGTCAGACCATATGAAGGCCTCTGATTGAGCACAAACTCCTTTGGCTCAGATAGGACAACTTATTTATGATAGCAAAAGAAGAACGTTAGGTTCAATCGAGTGCTAGCACGATTTCCTTGAACCTAATTGAATCTCATTCAGATCAATTGAACTAGATCAGTTCAATTGATGATCACCAGATTCAAACCCTTGTTTGTGTGACCCAGTTAGGTTCAGTTCTGTATGGTAATGGGATATGTCATGATCTCTATCATCGACATCATCGAAACTCCTTTCGATGGATCAGAACTCTTCTGATTCGAACAGCTAGAATGATCGATCATCTAAATCATTCTAATTGCTCCCAAAATCCACCAGTGACACCTAGCAGTATATGGTGGCAACCCATCAGAGCTGAATGCGAACCTCTTGGTGCAGCTACCTGTGTGATTAAGTTCTTCTATCTTGAGCCCCGATCAGATTAGGGTTAAGGTGAACTCGTCAAACCCTAGTTTCTGTCATATGATGTAATCATTCGATTCGAGTCCAATGTGAAAATCTAAATAGAAACTCTTTCTATTATTTCACTCTGCCATGGCCATGGGCTTCTGGACTTGATTCTCATGATTATCATAGGGCTGCTCCTCTACCACCGAGGTAGATAGATTCCATCTTGATGCCATCCAGTTCCTACAATGAACATGCTATAGCCAACATACACCTCAGGGTTCCATATGGCTAGGAGACCGAGTAATGGTGTAGTCAAACTATAACACCCTCAAGGTGAACTGCCGATGCACCTCAGGTCAAAGAACCAGACACACTACTGCAGCATCGAGTCAGTCATTGACGAGAAGGTAGACTCCTAATGACTACTCGAGGTGGTCACGCTCAGTGCCCTCGTTCTCTAACGAGTACCTGTACTCTCGCTCCGGTGTCTCCACACCGTAGACTCAAGACTCATCTACTAAAGAGAAGCGATTGTACACCAACCTTCCGGATCAATCACCATCCTCGTGATGATCCTATGGTCAGGAGCAATTTATGAGTTAATAATGATTATTCATGTCTTAAATTTTCAACTCTTGAAAATATGAATTATCATTACCATTAACTCAAAGGATGTATCACAGACACTAAATACACATATGTGATAGAAAATAACCCATTTATTGATTTTAGTCAAAATTACAATTTTGCCCCTAGAAGTGTATTACAAGTGTCAGCCAATTCTGGCTTCTAGGGCACATATATCTAACAATCTCCCACTTGTCCTAAAGCCAATTGGCTACAAGTCTAAGTCCCATCTTCTCAAGGTGGGCTTCGATCTTCTGCTGGCCCAACGGCTTTGTAAGTGGGTCTGCCACATTATCTGTGGAGTTGACTCTCTTGATCTCGACATAACCCTTCTCGAGGTAATCGTGGATGGGGTGGTATCACCGTTTGCTTGGAACTCTTCCAGCTGACAGCACCACCATTGCACACAAACAGTCTGCCAGATGTCGACTTTCGATCATCTATATCAGACATGAAATCCTGAGTCTGTGTATCCCTGGACTTGGAGTTCTCCATTACCAAAGACCAACATCATATCCTTAGTTCTTCTCAAGTACTTAAGGATACATTTCACAGAAGTCCAGTGTTCTTCACCTGGATTTGACTGATATCTGCTTGTGACACTCACAGCATGGGCTATATCAGGTCGTGTACATAGCATGGCATACATGAGGCTCCCTATTGCAGAAGCATAAGGGATCTTGCTCATGCGTTCTATTTCCTCAGGTGTGCTAGGGCACATCTTCTTGGAAAGATGAATACCATGTCTGAAGGGTATTAATCCCCTCTTAGAGTTTTCCATACTAAACCTCTTTAGTACTTCCTCTATGTACATCTTCTGTGAAAGTCCTAGCATCCTATTCGGTCTATCCCTATAGACCTTAATTCCTAGAATAAAGGATGCTTCACCTAGGTCTTTCATGGAGAATTCCTTGGACAACCACATTTTGACTGATGTCAACATGGGAATATCATTCCCAATAAGGAGGATGTCATCCACGTACAATACGAGGAAGACAACAGCGCTCCCACTGACCCTTTTGAAAACACATGGTTCCTCTTCATTTTTGATGAAACCAAACTTTTTGATCACATCATTGAAATGAGTGTTCCAGCTCCGAGATGCTTGCTTAAGTCCATATATGGACCTTTGCAGCTTGCAAACCTTGTGATCAGTATCACTGGATGTGAAACCTAGCGGCTGTTCCATATAGATATCTTCCTCAAGATATCCATTTAGGAATGCCATTTTCACGTCCATTTGCCATATTTCATAATCGAAATAGGCTGCAACAGCAAGCAATGTGCGGATGGATTTTAGCATAGCTACTGGGAAAAGGTATCCTGATAGTCAATGCCTTCGCGTTGACTATAACCTTTTGCCACCTAGTCTAGCCTTGAATGTCTCCACATTCCCATCTGCACCAATCTTTCTCTTGAAGATCCATTTACATCCAATAGGTACTATACCTTCTGGTGGATCTACCAAGGTCCAGACTTGGTTTGAGTGCATCGAGTCAATTTCTGACTGCATTGCCTCTAGCCATTTCTCGGAGTCGATATCTGATATCGCCTCGTTGTAGGTTTTGGGATCATCACCATGAGCACCATTACCTACGAGGAACATTTTCTCTACTTCCTCTGAAATAATACCTAAGTATCTTTCAGGGGGATGGAAAAACTCTTTCCGATCTACGAGGTGGAGGAGGTAGTGTTCTTATTGGCTCAACCTGATTTGGTTCCACTTGGTCCTTAGCTCGTTCCACTTGTGAGACTTTCTCATCAAGCTTGATCTATTTTCCAATGCCGCTATCTTGAATAAACTATTTTTCAAGAAATATGGCATGTCGACTCACAATCACATTGTGGTCTTCTGGAATGTAGAAATAGTATCCTAATGACTCTTTAGGATATCCTATGAATCGAGCTCTAAAGGACCTAAACTCTAACTTGTCCGCTTGTTGTCTTTTGACATGAGCCGGACAACCCCAAATTCTGAGATGACTCAGACTTGGTTTCTTACCGTGCCATATCTCATACGGTGTGGTAGGAACGGTTTTAGAGGGAACCCTATTCAGTAGATAGATTGAAGTTAACAATGAGTGTCCCCAAAGAAAATCAGGGAGGTCTGTGAAGCTCATCATGGATCGAACCATATCCAATAGAGTCCGATTTCTCCATTCTGAAACCCCGTTGAGTTGAGGTGTTCCTGGTGGAGTCCATTGAGAGACTATGCCATTTTCCTTGAGATAGTCTAGGAATTCCCGGCTAAGGTATTCACCTCCTCGATCTGATCGAAGAACCTTAATGGGTTTTCCAGTTTGTTTTTCTACTTCATGTCTGAATTCTTTGAACTTTTCAAAAGCTTCAGACTTGTGTCTCATAAGATACACATACCCATACCTAGACAGATCATCGGTAAAGGTAATGAAGTAGACAAAATTGCCTCTAGCCGGCACATCAAATGGGCCGCACACATCAGTATGTACTAGGGCAAGGAGATCTGTGGCCCTCTCCCCATGTACAACAAAAGGGAGTTTAGTCATTTTGCCTTGAAGACAAGATTCACAAGTTGGATATGACTCGAAGTCAATGGACTCAATAGCCCATTTTTCTCCAATTTGTTGATCCTATCTTCTGCTATATGACCTAATCTCAGGTGCCATAGATATCTGTCGTTTGGACTATCCCTAGGTCGTTTGGCATTCACGTTTTGCTCGATAGTTAAAATAGGTACATCAATATGTAGCTGATAAAGACCATTAATAAGGAAACCATTTGCAATTTTATTTCTTTCATAAAGAATGTTACAATGGTCCTTAAAGAAGGTGATCACATAACCTTCTTGTGCTAAGCATGAAACAGAAATCAAATTCCTGCTAGCTGCAGGCACAAAATAACAGTCTTTCAAAACTAAGTCTAAACCAGATGGTAATCGAAGAGGGTATGTTCCCACGGCTACTGCAGCAACTCTTGCTCCATTACCGAATGCGTAGGATCATGTCTCCATCCCTCAGCCTCCTGCTATCCTCAAGACCCTGCATAGAAGTGCACAGATGAGCACTAGAACCAGAGTCAAGCACCCAACTGGATGCAGAAGAAATCGTAAGGTTAGACTCAATAACGAGCATACCTCCAGAAGGACCTTCCTTCTTGTTCTCTTCAGGGTGGCCAGGTAAGTAGGGCAGTTCCGCTTCCAATGGCCGTCGCTGTTGCAATGGAAACACTTTCCTTTGCCATCGGCCTTTTTCTTCGATTCTGCCTTCTTCTTCTTTGATCCTTCCACCTTTTGCTTTTTCACAGACTTCTTTTTCTTTCCATAAGACTTTCTTTTGGAAGAAGTCCGTTCCATAGCAAGAACTGAGCCTTTAGAACCTTTCATAGAAAGCTCGGCGGTAACCAGCATATTCATTAACTCGGCCAAGGAATTCTGAAGTTTATGCATGTGGTAATTCATGATGAATTGCCCATATGCATCAGTCAAGGATTGCAGAATAATATCGTTCTGCAGGTCCAAGTCCAACTTCACACCGAGCTTCTCAAGCTCTTCCATGTCCTTGATCATTGTCAGACAGTGATCTTGGACTGACTGCCCATCACGCATCTTAGCCTTAAAAAGTCATTTTGTGACTTGATATTTGGCTGCGCGACTCTGTTCACCAAACATCTCCTGCAGGTGAGCCAACATTTGGCGAGCAGTCCCGATATCCTCATGTTGGCGCTGGAGCTCATCAGACATCGAGCCCAACATGTAATATCTGGCCTTATTATCTTCGTCAATCCATTTTTCCAGAGACGCTCTCTGTTCAACAGATGGACGGGCTGGTAATGTGGGAGGGTCCTGGTCCAAAACATGGGTTAACTTCTCGGAACCCAAAATAATTTTGTAGTTCCTGAGCCAATCTTTATAATTGGGTCCAGTCAGTCTATGTGTGTCCAGGATACGTGCCAATGGGTTGGACGCAGACATTTTCCTGTAGAGAGTCAAAGATTCTAGTTAGATACTGTAATTTTGACTTGACCAATTTGTTTAGGGATTTTATTTTTAAACAAATTAGCTCCCACTATTTTCTCGGATCCCTACACTCCCTCTGTAGAGATGCAAAAATCTCCACGATTAATGATTTCTAGTGGGTGGTGCGGTCTCACCAACTGACTCATCACCTCACCTAACAGTTATTGGTGATGGGTTAGCCAATGAGTGAACAACTCTTGTTCAATGATTCTCTAATCATGGTGCACCCAAACTTGGTCTCTAATTCATGAATCTCACCGTATCCGGAAATATTGATCCACTCCTTAGTTAAGTCAGACCCACCATTTGCATAGACTGGGTTCCTAATTGAGTCTCTCACCGTATCCGAAATATTGAGCCCAACTCATCCTCCAGCCCATAGCATCCAATGCCTAATAGACATGGTTGCATCTTCCCGGTGCAACTGAGCCACTGTATCCAGCCGAGAACAATCAACCCCGGGAAGGGCCCGCACATCTACAATGGTGGAAGACCTCAGACTTAATCTTTTCTTAGGGAGAATTGATTCAGGTCTCATTAAACTAGACTTGGCTTAGTCATAACAATTATGACTAACCTAGTGGCATGGGTTAGCTCGGATTATTGACCACCTCAGATCAGAACTGTGTCAACAGATATGGCCAGGTAAGTGAGACCGGTGGAAGGAATATGCCATTAACTCGTACAAGAACGCATTCAGGTCGAGTAGCTTCCAATTAAAAACCAGTCGGTCGTCTATGCCAAACTTACCTTAGACACCAAATTGTTGAGTCAGAACCAATTGGGTTAGCCTACAATCCAGACTCTAACCTCTGAGCCTAATTAGGTCTTGCTTGATCGTGACTCGATCTTGACCCAGACTTAATCCTATTAGGCTGGTCAATTTAAGCATTGTTGATCCCATCTAACCAACTCTTGATTCGGTTTGATCAACCGCTTAGACCTAATTGAGCTACCCAAGCCCGAACCCAGTATTATGAATATGTCTTAGATCTGAAATTCTCAATTTTAGACCTAATTAATATTCCATAAACTTAATTCTTAATTAAGTAGGGTTCATAAACAAAATATGCACAATAAATCCTAGGGTTTCAGGATCTAGGGTTTTGCAGAAAGTAAGTTTTGGGTTTCTGATTAAGGACGAACACGCAGCACCCCTACACATCATAAGAACACCCCATCGAATGGGAAGAGAGGGCCTTTAAACCCTTCTTCGTTCTTATGACCGGACGGCCAAGAGGAACGCCTTAATCAGGAACATTCAATACTACAAAACAATATCAGATCTATATCATATATCTCATATATAAAGTAGATCTAATCATGGCATATTTTGCATACATCTCATGTATCATAATCATGCATGTTTTTCAGATCTAAATTATCTCATAATAATCTAAAAAATTAGATTTAAATTGATCTAATCAAAATAAATTCTAATCTAGACAATTATGTAGAACTATTCTACAACTAGTCTAGACATGCATCAATCATATCTCATATGATATTCAAAAATTAAATAATTTTTATTTGCTATTTTTTAGATGTTATTATAACACTTATAATATCAAAAAATAGTAAATAAAAAGATCTAAAATATGATTTAATCAGATTAAATCAAAAACATGCAAGAACTATTCTATAGAACTATTCTATTCTAGAACTAGTCATGCATATCTTCTAATCTTAGATCCAAATTATTTAATTTTAATTTTTTCTGATTTCAGATCTGATCACATCTCATGTGACATCTGAAATCAATTTATTTTCTAATTAAAATAAATTTAAAATCAGATCTAAACAATTTAGAACCATGGCTCTGATACCAGTTGAAGGGAAATCCTGATTTCCCGGTCCAGGTTCGTTCAGATCTGATCAGATCAAGAGATATATTTCAAAAATTTTTCTCTTGATCCCAATCAGATCTTGATATGTTTCAGATCTGATTCTTATTATTTTAATAAAATAAAATTAAAAAAAGATAAATTAAATCAAATTTAATTTACCTGATCTGGGTAATCCTATTACCCTGTTGATGATCCTGTTTGCAGCGGAAGGTTCTGGATCTTAGCCACGCAAGCGCCTGGCCTCTACCGGTATCCACTCGGGTTGGATCTGGAGATCCTCTTCTTCTCTATCACACCTCCAAAAATCAGATCTGGATCTGATCTGGAGGATCTTCAAAACAAAACTCTTTTGAAGATGAGCAGTCGTCCTTTGCAGCAGCGCAGCCTTCTTGCTTTTGATCGCCTTTCTTTGATCTGAATCGCACCAACCAAGGTCCAAAACTCCTTTTGGACGTGGAGAGCAAGGGGAGAAGGAGACTATGGCATGGAGAAGGAGGGGAGAGGCAGCCTTGGGGCGCATGGGAAACTTTCTCAATCTCATTCATATCTCTTATCAATCTGAGTTGGGATACAGGGTCTTATTTATAGACTAGCTGTGATCCAACTCCTCTTCTTCCCAACCAATCACAACCCTTTGTGAAATCAGATCTAAATCTGATTGGTGGGAATAGAGTCCCCTGGATTCCTCCTTAGAGGGTGCCTAAGACCAGTCAAAGTTGGTTCTTAGAAGAACTCTAATTGGAATCCAAAAAGGAGATGGAGTCCTTGTCCAACAAGGACTCCTAGGCGCCTCCAACTTGGGCACACGCCTAGGGTGGCGTGCGCCCTTCTCCTTGCCAGGTTCTGGCAGGGGGACAGGCCCCCACCAGCTCTCCAATAGGTGCATGACATGTGGTCAAAAGTCAAAGTGTCAATGGTCAACGTTTGACCAGTCAAAGGTAGACTTTTGACCAAAGTCAAAGAACAAGAAATGGCAGGTGACCAAAAATGGCAGGTAATGTCTTACAAATAAGACAACCTTTTCTGACTTGGACAACCTCCAGTCAGACCATATGAAGGCCTCTGTTTGAGCACAAACTCCTTTGGCTCAGACAGGACAACTTATTTATGATAGCAAAAGAAGAACGTTAGGTTCAATCGAGTGCTAGCACGATTTCCTTGAACCTAATTGAATCTCATTCAGATCAATTGAACTAGATCAGTTCAATTGATGATCACCAGATTCAAACCCTTGTTTGTGTGACCCAGTTAGGTTCAGTTCTGTATGGTAATGGGATATGTCATGATCTCTATCATCGACATCATCGAAACTCCTTTCGATGGATCAGAACTCTTCTGATTCGAACAGCTAGAATGATCGATCATCTAAATCATTCTAATTGCTCCCAAAATCCACCAGTGACACCTAGCAGTATATGGTGGCAACCCATCAGAGCTGAATGCGAACCTCTTGGTGCAGCTACCTGTGTGATTCAGTTCTTCTATCTTGAGCCCCGATCAGATTAGGGTTAAGGTGAACTCGTCAAACCCTAGTCTCTGTCATATGATGTAATCATTCGATTCGAGTCCAATGTGAAAATCTAAATAGAAACTCTTTCTATTATTTCACTCTACCATGGCCATGGGATTTCTGGACTTGATTCTCATGATCATCATAGGGCTGCTCCTCTACCACCGAGGTAGATAGATTCCATCTTGATGCAATCCAGTTCCTACAATGAACATGCTATAGCCAACATACACCTCAGGGTTCCATATGGCTAGGAGACCGAGTAATGGTGTAGTCAAACTATAACACCCTCAAGGTGAACTGCCGATGCATCTCAGGTCAAAGAACCAGACACACTACTGCAGCATCGAGTCAGTCATTGACGAGAAGGTAGACTCCCTAATGACTACTCGAGGTGGTCACGCTCAGTGCCCTCGTTCTCTAACGAGTACCTGTACTCTCGCTCCGGTGTCTCCACACCGTAGACTCAAGACTCATCTACTAAAGAGAAGCGATTGTACACCAACCTTCCGGATCAATCACCATCCTCGTGATGATCCTATGGTCAGGAGCAATTTATGAGTTAATAATGATTATTCATGTCTTAAATTTTCAACTCTTGAAAATATGAATTATCATTACCATTAACTCAAAGGATGTATCACAGACACTAAATACACATATGTGATAGAAAATAACCCAT
Source organism: Cocos nucifera (assembly GCA_006176705.1). Classification (NCBI taxonomy): domain Eukaryota; kingdom Viridiplantae; phylum Streptophyta; class Magnoliopsida; order Arecales; family Arecaceae; genus Cocos; species Cocos nucifera. The sequence continues at coordinate 11,225 of QRFJ01002195.1, read as the reverse complement.
TTATTGATTTTAGTTAAAATTATAATTTTGCCCCTAGAAGTATATTACAAGTGTCAGCCAATTCTGGCTTCTAGGGCACATATATCTAACAGCCCCCGACCGTCACTCATTAATTTGAATTAACAAATCATCTTGATATGAGTATATAAATTATGTGGAGCCTTTCATGAAGTGTGCATTTATATTTGTATACATTCTCATTTCATGACTTATACTAGCTAATTTATTGAAATACATTAATTTTATTTTTATACATATTATTGGTGTAAAAAATGATGCCGACGTCAGAGTTGCTGGAGTGGAAGGAGATGAGGCCACCAACGGGATCTACAAGAAGAAGTCCATATCAGAGGTGAGTGGCTCCGGTAGGATCCTTCGATGCTCAAGTTAGTTCTTTGACCAACAAGAATGAAGTACTTAGAAGAAAATAAACAGAGCCTTAAGTAGAGTATTAGAAATTAGAGAGGAAACATATTTGAAGGATCCTTTATATAGATAGAGCATGTAACAAATTGACAGTGACAGCCATAACTGCCTGCAAGTGAGCCGTTCAGGGCACATAGAGTTTGTTATGGAGAGTAATATCCTTTATCGTGACTTGCTAATCCATTAGAGATTAATAGTTGGAGTTCAAGTAGGGCTTCTACACATGTGAGCAAGCTTGTGAGCGGTGAAAAACTCTGAGTCCCAATGGTCTAGAGAGATTCGGACATCTCCCAGGTTGTCCATAGGGTGCATGGCTGATAGTTGCTGAGTGGGAACTTGAACTTGCATCGAGGATGAGGTCCTTCTACTATTTAAGCCCGTTCGGCCTTTGTGCATAATGTAAGGTGGCTTATTCAACTACTGAAAGAAGCTCGCCGAGCGACTGAAAGGAGCATATTGGAAGAAGTTCGTTTGGAAGGAGCTAAGAAATTTGGCTGCCTTTAAAGTTAATCGCTGTCTAGGATAGAAGAGAGGAGTTCGGCTGAGATAAAACAATTAGAAAGGAACTCAACTAGATGGGTTCAAGTTACTAGAACACAATACCATAAAAGAATTCAGTCATTCCTAATAAGAGCTTGATTGAAAAACTCGCTTAGGTAGAATTCACCTAGAAAAGGAGTTTGGTTGATCAAGAATTATGCCTGCAGGGATCCTTAGCACAGGGCTGACAAAACATGCTTGTCGCGAGATAGCCTGGTTGCTCCATTCCAATTTGGTCAACCGAAGTTCGTCATGTTATCGATGGGCTTTGCAGTGATTGGATGGAAATCATCCATTTTTTAGGAGGTCATCTGGCAAGTGGTGGACTTTGATGCAGGTTATTTTACCCTCAATACTTGTTCCCCTACTCCCGAGTTCGAGTTTTGAATGAAGGAAGTACAAAATAACTATAGCTAAAGTTCTTCATCCATCTCTTGCTCTCAAGAAGTCGAAAATTTTGGCCTTTCCTAAGTTGGCATCGAAGCTTCTTAATAGATGAATGAATCAAAAGATAAACTTTCTTTCAAAACTCGTCCGGCATGGAGCTCCATGTACGATGCAATTATTGTCCTATCAAGCATTAGGGATTGGCATCATGGATGGAACATGGGGCAAGTCGAGGCTGGCTAAGGGAGATCTGCCATCATAACTGCTTCGAGCCTCTTCCTGTTATTTAAACTTCTTCTCCTTCTCTAACTTCTCATCTCCATCAGAGTCTTCTTTCTTTCTCCTTTCACTTCTCACTTCTTTCGAATAGCCTGCTATGATTTTTGGGCCATTGACATCCTTCTCAGCCGCTTCCCATCCTTCCAAGCATCTTCCTGAGCTCTTTGCCTAACTTAGGTTAGCCTCTCATCCCTTTTCTCTTTGTTTTCCTACTTTTCACTTATTTTTTGGGGTCTCTTTCAGGTTTTCTAAGTGGGCTTCACATTTTTTCTTTTGGGATTTCACAATTCTTTTTTCTTGATTTTTTAGAGATTTTTTAGATTCATTTTGATCCAAAATATCTTTGGAAGTGTCTTGGTCTATTAATTCGAGGAGCTCGGCCGACCTGAACTCATGAAATCCCGATCCCAAGGTAGAAACTGAACATAGAATAGCACCTCATCCAATCTTCATACTCGAGACCATCCCCTGTTCTTTGCATTCTAAAGACCTTTCTCTAATAAGGATCCAATATAGGGTACCTTCAGAGTATGAATTAGAGCTTTTTGAGCTAAGTGATCGAGCTTGTACTCCTCCCCTGGATCGCTTCTATCTATATACTGAGGCTCTTCGTGCTGGACTTCATCTTCCGATTTTTTCCTTTGTCATAGCCCTTTTTTGGTTTTTAGATATTTCTCTTTCTTCTATGGTCCCAAACTCTTTCAAGTTCATCATAGGTTTTCTTTTTCTCTATATCTTAGTCGAAGTTCGTCCGACTACTTCTATGTTCCACAACTACTATAGCTTCAAACAACATCCTACTGCTAAGGATTGGTGGTACTTATCCTTCCAAGTCGGCAAGAAGGAGTTGCTTAAAGGTGTCCCTTCTTTTATTCATAATTGGAAGAAAAAGTTTTTCTTTGTCTCATACCCAACCCTTAGGTTAGGACTTCATTCTGGGGGCAGCTGAGAGATTCAGTCTGCCGAGCTCCTAGCTTGGGAGGGATGATCTTGATTCTACCAACAAACTTAGGAATTACCGAGCTCTCCTTTTACCCAAACTCATGAAAGATCAGACTTTGTTCAACATGGGCCTAGGCCCCTTCAATCTAGCAGGTATATATATGAATTTTATAAGTCTCTTTCTCATCCTTCTTTCTAATTATGTGAAGGGAAATCCTGATTTCTCGGTCCAGATTCGTTCAGATCTGATCAGATCAAGAGATATATTTCAAAACTTTTTCTCTTGATTCCAATCAGATCTTGATATATTTTAGATCTGATTCTTATTATTTTAATAAAATAAAATTAAAAAGATAAATTAAATCAAATTTAATTTATCTGATCTGGGTAATCCTATTACCCTGTTGATGATCCTGTTTGCAGCGGAAGGTTCTGGATCTTAGCCACGCAAGTGCCTGGCCTCTACCGATATCCACTCGGGTTGGATCTGGAGATCCTCTTCTTCTCTATCACACCTCCAAAAATTCAGATCTGGATCTGATCTGGAGGATCTTCAAAACTCTTTTGAAGATGAGCAGTCGTCCTTTGCAGCAGCGCAGCCTTCTTGCTTTTGATCGCCTTTCTTTGATCTGAATCGCACCAACCAAGGTCCAAAACTCCTTTTGGACGTGGAGAGCAAGGGGAGAAGAGACTATGGCATGGAGAAGGAGGGGAGAGGCAGCCTTGGGGCATGGGGTTTCTCAATTGAATTCTTCTTTTTAATCTGAGTTGGGCGCAGGGTCTTATTTATAGACTAAGCTGTGATCCAACTCCTCTTCCTCCCAACCAATCACAACCCTTTGTGAAATCAGATCTAAATCTGATTGGTGGGAATAGAGTCCCCTGGATTCCTCCTTAGAGGGCGCCTAAGACCAGTCAAAGTTGGTTCTTAGAAGAACTCTAATTGGAATCCAAAAAGGAGATGGAGTCCTTGTCCAACAAGGACTCCTAGGCGCCTCCAACTTGGGCACACGCCTAGGGTGGCGTGCGCCCTTCTCCTTGCCAGGTTCTGGCAGGGGGACAGGCCCCCACCAGCTCTCCAATAGGTGCATGACATGTGGTCAAAAGTCAAAGTGTCAATGGTCAACGTTTGACCAGTCAAAGGTAGACTTTTGACCAAAGTCAAAGAACAAGAAATGGCAGGTGACCAAAAATGGCAGGTAATGTCTTACAAATAAGACAACCTTTTCTGACTTGGACAACCTCCAGTCAGACCATATGAAGGCCTCTGATTGAGCACAAACTCCTTTGGCTCAGACAGGACAACTTATTTATGATAGCAAAAGAAGAACGTTAGGTTCAATCGAGTGCTAGCACGATTTCCTTGAACCTAATTGAATCTCATTCAGATCAATTGAACTAGATCAGTTCAATTGATGATCACCAGATTCAAACCCTTGTTTGTGTGACCCAGTTAGGTTCAGTTCTGTATGGTAATGGGATATGTCATGATCTCTATCATCGACATCATCGAAACTCCTTTCGATGGATCAGAACTCTTCTGATTCGAACAGCTAGAATGATCGATCATCTAAATCATTCTAATTGCTCCCAAAATCCACCAGTGACACCTAGCAGTATATGGTGGCAACCCATCAGAGCTGAATGCGAACCTCTTGGTGCAGCTACCTGTGTGATTAAGTTCTTCTATCTTGAGCCCCGATCAGATTAGGGTTAAGGTGAACTCGTCAAACCCTAGTCTCTGTCATATGATGTAATCATTCGATTCGAGTCCAATGTGAAAATCTAAATAGAAACTCTTTCTATTATTTCACTCTGCCATGGCCATGGACTTCTGGACTTGATTCTCATGATCATCATAGGGCTGCTCCTCTACCACCGAGGTAGATAGATTCCATCTTGATGCAATCCAGTTCCTACAATGAACATGCTATAGCCAACATACACCTCAGGGTTCCATATGGCTAGGAGACCGAGTAATGGTGTAGTCAAACTATAACACCCTCAAGGTGAACTGCCGATGCACCTCAGGTCAAAGAACCAGACACACTACTGCAGCATCGAGTCAGTCATTGACGAGAAGGTAGACTTCCCTAATGACTACTCGAGGTGGTCACGCTCAGTGCCCTCGTTCTCTAACGAGTACCTGTACTCTCGCTCCGGTGTCTCCACACCGTAGACTCAAGACTCATCTACTAAAGAGAAGCGATTGTACACCAACCTTCCGGATCAATCACCATCCTCGTGATGATCCTATGGTCAGGAGCAATTTATGAGTTAATAATGATTATTCATGTCTTAAATTTTCAACTCTTGAAAATATGAATTATCATTACCATTAACTCAAAGGATGTATCACAGACACTAAATACACATATGTGATAGAAAATAACCCATTTTATTGATTTTAGTCAAAATTATAATTTTGCCCCTAGAAGTGTATTACAAGTGTCAGCCAATTCTGGCTTCTAGGGCACATATATCTAACAATCTCCCACTTGTCCTAAAGCCAATTGGCTACAAGTCTAAGTCCCATCTTCTCAAGGTGGGCTTCGATCTTCTGCTGGCCCAACGGCTTTGTAAGTGGGTCTGCCACATTATCTGTGGAGTTGACTCTCTTGACCTCGACATAACCCTTCATCGAGGTAATCGCGGATGAGGTGGTATCGCCATTTGCTTGGAACTCTTCCAGCTGACAGCACCACCATTGCACACAAACAGACTGCCAGATGTCGACTTTCGATCATCTATATCAGACATGAAATCCGAGTCTGTGTATCCCTGGACTTGGAGTTCTCCATTACCAAAGACCAACATCATATCCTTAGTTCTTCTCAAGTACTTAAGGATACATTTCACAGAAGTCCAGTGTTCTTCACCTGGATTTGACTGATATCTGCTTGTGACACTCACAGCATGGGCTATATCAGGTCGTGTACATAGCATGGCATACATGAGGCTCCCTATTGCAGAAGCATAAGGGATCTTGCTCATGCGTTCTATTTCCTCAGGTGTGCTAGGGCACATCTTCTTGGAAAGATGAATACCATGTCTGAAGGGTATTAATCCCCTCTTAGAGTTTTCCATACTAAACCTCTTTAGTACTTTCTCTATGTACATCTTCTGTGAAAGTCCTAGCATCCTATTCGGTCTATCCCTATAGACCTTAATTCCTAGAATAAAGGATGCTTCACCTAGGTCTTTCATGGAGAATTCCTTGGACAACCACATTTTGACTGATGTCAACATGGGAATATCATTCCCAATAAGGAGGATGTCATCCACGTACAATACGAGGAAGACAACAGCGCTCCCACTGACCCTTTTGAAAACACATGGTTCCTCTTCATTTTTGATGAAACCAAACTTTTTGATCACATCATTGAAACGAGTGTTCCAGCTCCGAGATGCTTGCTTAAGTCCATATATGGACCTTTGCAGCTTGCAAACCTTGTGATCAGTATCACTGGATGTGAAACCTAGCGGCTGTTCCATATAGATATCTTCCTCAAGATATCCATTTAGGAATGCCGTTTTCACGTCCATTTGCCATATTTCATAATCGAAATAGGCTGCAACAGCAAGCAATGTGCGGATGGATTTTAGCATAGCCTACTGGGGAAAAGGTATCCTGATAGTCAATGCCTTCGCGTTGACTATAACCTTTTGCCACTAGTCTAGCCTTGAATGTCTCCACATTCCCATCTGCACCAATCTTTCTCTTGAAGATCCATTTACATCCAATAGGTACTATACCTTCTGGTGGATCTACCAAGGTCCAGACTTGGTTTGAGTGCATCGAGTCAATTTCTGACTGCATTGCCTCTAGCCATTTCTCGGAGTCGATATCTGATATCGCCTCGTTGTAGGTTTTGGGATCATCACCATGAGCACCATTACCTACGAGGAACATTTTCCTCTACTTCCTCTGAAATAATACCTAAGTATCTTTCAGGGGGATGGAAAACTCTTTCCGATCTACGAGGTGGAGGAGGTAGTGTTCTTATTGGCTCAACCTGATTTGGTTCCACTTGGTCCTTAGCTCGTTCCACTTGTGAGACTTTCTCATCAAGCTTGATCTATTTTCCAATGCCGCTATCTTGAATAAACTATTTTTCAAGAAAGATGGCATGTCGACTCACAATCACATTGTGGTCTTCTGGAATGTAGAAATAGTATCCTAATGACTCTTTAGGATATCCTATGAATCGAGCTCTAAAGGACCTAAACTCTAACTTGTCCGCTTGTTGTCTTTTGACATGAGCCGGACAACCCCAAATTCTGAGATGACTCAGACTTGGTTTCTTACCGTGCCATATCTCATACGGTGTGGTAGGAACGGTTTTAGAGGGAACCCTATTCAGTAGATAGATTGAAGTTAACAATGAGTGTCCCCAAAGAAAATCAGGGAGGTCTGTGAAGCTCATCATGGATCGAACCATATCCTAATAGAGTCCGATTTCTCCATTCTGAAACCCCGTTGAGTTGAGGTGTTCCTGGTGGAGTCCATTGAGAGACTATGCCATTTTCCTTGAGATAGTCTAGGAATTTCCGGCTAAGGTATTCACCTCCTCGATCTGATCGAAGAACCTTAATGGGTTTTTCCTGTTTGTTTTTCTACTTCATGTCTGAATTCTTTGAACTTTTCAAAAGCTTCAGACTTGTGTCTCATAAGATACACATACCCATACCTAGACAGATCATCGGTAAAGGTAATGAAGTAGACAAAATTGCCTCTAGCCGGCACATCAAATGGGCCGCACACATCAGTATGTACTAGGGCAAGGAGATCTGTGGCCCTCTCCCCATGTCCAACAAAAGGGAGTTTAGTCATTTTGCCTTGAAGACAAGATTCACAAGTTGGATATGACTCGGAAGTCAATGGACTCAATAGCCCATTTTTCTCCAATTTGTTGATCCTATCTTCTGCTATATGACCTAATCTCAGGTGCCATAGATATCTATCGTTTGGACTATCCCTAGGTCGTTTGGCATTCACGTTTTGCTCGATAGTTAGAATAGGTACATCAATATGTAGCTGATAAAGACCATTAATAAGGAAACCATTTGCAATTTTATTTCTTTCATAAAGAATGTTACAATGGTCCTTAAAGAAGGTGATCACATAACCTTCTTGTGCTAAGCATGAAACAGAAATCAAATTCCTGCTAGCTGCAGGCACAAAATAACAGTCTTTCAAAACTAAGTCTAAACCAGATGGTAATCGAAGAGGGTATGTTCCCACGGCTACTGCAGCAACTCTTGCTCCATTACCGATGCGTAGGATCATGTCTCCATCCCTCAGCCTCCTGCTATCCTCAAGACCCTGCATAGAAGTGCACAGATGAGCACTAGAACCAGAGTCAAGCACCCAACTGGATGCAGAAGAAACCGTAAGGTTAGACTCAATAACGAGCATACCTCCAGAAGGACCTTCCTTCTTGTTCTTCAGGGTGGCCAGGTAAGTAGGGCAGTTCCGCTTCCAATGGCCGTCGCTGTTGCAATGGAAACACTTTCCTTTGCCATCGGCCTTTTTCTTCGGATTCTGCCTTCTTCTTCTTTGATCCTTCCACCTTTTGCTTTTTCACAGACTTCTTTTTCTTTCCATAAGACTTTCTTTTGGAAGAAGTCCGTTCCATAGCAAGAACTGAGCCTTTAGAACCTTTCATAGAAAGCTCAGCGGTAACCAGCATATTCATTAACTCGGCCAAGGAATTTCTGAAGTTTATGCATGTGGTAATTCATGATGAATTGCCCATATGCATCAGTCAAGGATTGCAGAATAATATCGTTCTGCAGGTCCAAGTCCAACTTCACACCGAGCTTCTCAAGCTCTTCCATGTCCTTGATCATTGTCAGACAGTGATCTTGGACTGACTGCCCATCACGCATCTTAGCCTTAAAAAGTCATTTTGTGACTTGATATTTGGCTGCGCGACTCTGTTCACCAAACATCTCCTGCAGGTGAGCCAACATTTGGCGAGCAGTCCCGATATCTTCATGTTGGCGCTGGAGCTCATCAGACATCGAGCCCAACATGTAATATCTGGCCTTATTATCTTCGTCAATCCATTTTTTCAGAGACGCTCTCTGTTCAACAGATGGACGGGCTGGTAAGGTGGGAGGGTCCTGGTCCAAAACATGGGTTAACTTCTCGAACCCAAAATAATTTTGTAGTTCCTGAGCCAATCTTTATAATTGGGTCCAGTCAGTCTATGTGTGTCCAGGATACGTGCCAATGGGTTGGACGCAGACATTTTCCTGTAGAGAGTCAAAGATTCTAGTTAGATACTGTAATTTTGACTTGACCAATTTGTTTAGGGATTTTATTTTTAAACAAATTAGCTCCCACTATTTTCTCGGATCCCTACACTCCCTCTGTAGAGATGCAAAAATCTCCATGATTAATGATTTCTAGTGGGTGGTGCGGTCTCACCAACTGACTCATCACCTCACCTAACAGTTATTGGTGATGGGTTAGCCAATGAGTGAACAACTCTTGTTCAATGATTCTCTAATCATGGTGCACCCAAACTTGGTCTCTAATTCATGAATCTCACCGTATCCGGAATATTGATCCACTCCTTAGTTAAGTCAGACCCACCATTTGCATAGACTGGGTTCCTAATTGAGTCTCTCACCGTATCCGGAAATATTGAGCCCAACTCATCCTCCAGCCCATAGCATCCAATGCCTAATAGACATGGTTGCATCTTCCCGGTGCAACTGAGCCACTGTATCCAGCCGAGAACAATCAACCCCGGGAAGGGCCCGCACATCTACAATGGTGGAAGACCTCAGACTTAATCTTTTCTTAGGGAGAATTGATTCAGGTCTCATTAAACTAGACTTGGCTTAGTCATAACAATTATGACTAACCTAGTGGCATGGGTTAGCTCGGATTATTGACCACCTCAGATCAGAACTGTGTCAACAGATATGGCCAGGTAAGTGAGACCGGTGGAAGGAATATGCCATTAACTCGTACAAGAACGCATTCAGGTCGAGTAGCTTCCAATTAAAAACCAGTCGGTCGTCTGTGCCAAACTTACCTTAGACACCAAATTGTTGAGTCAGAACCAATTGGGTTAGCCTACAATCCAGACTCTAACCTCTGAGCCTAATTAGGTCTTGCTTGATCGTGACTCGATCTTGACCCAGACTTAATCCTATTAGGCTGGTCAATTTAAGCATTGTTGATCCCATCTAACCAACTCTTGATTCGGTTTGATCAACCGCTTAGACCTAATTGAGCTACCCAAGCCCGAACCCAGTATTATGAATATGTCTTAGATCTGAAATTCTCAATTTTAGACCTAATTAATATTCCATAAACTTAATTCTTAATTAAGTAGGGTTCATAAACAAAATATGCACAATAAATCCTAGGGTTTCAGGATCTAGGGTTTTGCAGAAAGTAAGTTTTGGGTTTCTGATTAAGGACGAACACGCAGCACCCCTACACATCATAAGAACACCCCATCGAATGGGAAGAGAGGGCCTTTAAACCCTTCTTCGTTCTTATGACCGGACGGCCAAGAGGAACGCCTTAATCAGGAACATTCAATACTACAAAACAATATCAGATCTATATCATATATCTCATATATAAAGTAGATCTAATCATGGCATATTTTGCATACATCTCATGTATCATAATCATGCATGTTTTCAGATCTAAATTATCTCATAATAATCTAAAAAATTAGATTTAAATTGATCTAATCAAAATAAATTCTAATCTAGACAATTATGTAGAACTATTCTACAACTAGTCTAGACATGCATCAATCATATCTCATATGATATTCAAAAATTAAATAATTTTTATTTGCTATTTTTTAGATGTTATTATAACACTTATAATATCAAAAAATAGTAAATAAAAAGATCTAAAATATGATTTAATCAGATTAAATCAAAAACATGCAAGAACTATTCTATAGAACTATTCTATTCTAGAACTAGTCATGCATATCTTCTAATCTTAGATCCAAATTATTTAATTTTAATTTTTTCTGATTTCAGATCTGATCACATCTCATGTGACATCTAAAATCAATTATTTTCTAATTAAAATAAATTTAAAATCAGATCTAAATAATTTAGAACCATGGCTCTGATACCAGTTGAAGGGAAATCCTGATTTTCCCGGTCCAGGTTCGTTCAGATCTGATCAGATCAAGAGATATATTTCAAAAATTTTTCTCTTGATCCCAATCAGATCTTGATATTTAGATCTGATTCTTATTATTTTAATAAAATAAAATAAAAAAGATAAATTAAATCAAATTTAATTTACCTGATTTGGGTAATCCTATTACCCTGTTGATGATCCTGTTTGCAGCGGAAGGTTCTGGATCTTAGCCACGCAAGCGCCTGGCCTCTACCGGTATCCACTCGGGTTGGATCTGGAGATCCTCTTCTTCTCTATCACACCTCCAAAAATTAGATCTGGATCTGATCTGGAGGATCTTCAAAACTCTTTTGAAGATCAGCAGTCGTCCTTTGCAGCAGCGCAGCCTTCTTGCTTTTGATCGCCTTTCTTTGATCTGAATCGCACCAACCAAGGTCCAAAACTCCTTTTGGACGTGGAGAGCAAGGGGAGAAGAGACTATGGCATGGAGAAGGAGGGGAGAGGCAGCCTTGGG
>QRFJ01002194.1:128446-143933 GCA_006176705.1 Cocos nucifera | reverse complement strand
CGAAGTCCACCTTAAGAGAAGGAGTTGACTTGTAGCCAATTGGCTTTAGGACAAGTGGAAGATTGTTAGATATATGTGCCCTAGAAGCCAGAATTGGCTGACACTTGTAATCATTCTAGGGCAAAATTGTAATTATGACTATAATAAATAAAATAGGTTATTTTCTATCACATATGTGTATTTAGTGTCTGTGATACATCCTTTGAGTTAATATATGTGTATTTAGTGTCTGTGATACATCCTTTGAGTTAATGGTAATGATAATTCATATTTTCAAGTGTTGAAAATTTAAGACATGAATAATCATTGTTAACTCATAAAATGCTCCCGACCATAGAATCATCACAAGGATGGTGATTGATCCGAAAGGTTGGTATACAATCGATTCTCTTTAGTAGATGAGTCTTGAGTCTACGGTGTAGAGACACCAAAACGAGAGTACAGATACTCGTTAGAGAACGAGGGCACTGAGCGTGACCACCTCGACTAGTCATTAGGGAGTCTACCTTCTCGTCAATGACTGACTTAATGCTGCAGTAGTGTGTCTGGTTCTTTGATCATAGGTGCATTGACAGTTCATCTTGAGGGTGTTATAGTTTGACTACACCATTACTCGGTCTCCTAGTCATTCGGAACCCTGAAATGTATGTTGGCTATAGCATGTTCACTGTAGGAACAGGATGGCATTAAGATGGAATCTATCTACCTCGGTGGTAGAGGAGCGGCACTATGATGATCTTGAGAATCAAGTCTAGAAGTTCATGACCATGGTAGAGTGAAATAATAGAAAGAGTTTCTATTTAGATTTTCACATCAGACTCGAATCGAATGATTACATCATATGATAGAAACTAGGGTTTGACGAGTTTATCTTAACACTAATCTGATCGGGGTCAAGATAGAGACTTAATCACAGGTAGCTGCACCAAGAGGTTCACATTCAGCTTTGATGGTTGCACATATACTGCTAGGTGTCACTGTGGATTTGGAGCAATTAGAATGATTTAGATGATCATCATTCGAGCTGTTCGAATTAGAAGAGAGTTCTGATCCATCGAAAGGAAGTTTCGATGATGTCGATGATAGAGATCATGACATACTCCATTACCATACAGAACTGAATCTAACTAGGTCACAAAAAAAGGGTTGAATCTGGTGATCATTAATTGAACTGATCCAGTTCAATTATCTGAATGAGATTCATTAGGTTCAAGAAAATCGTGCTAGGATCGATTGAACCTAAGGCTTTCTTTTGCTTTCATAAATAAGTTGTCCTGACTGAGCCAAAGGAGTTTGTGTCCAATCAGAGGCCTTTAATATGGTGTGACTGGTTGTCCAAGTCAAAAAAGGTTGTTTATTTTGTAAGACATTACCTGCCATTTTTGGTCACCTACCATTTCTTGTTCTTTGACTTTGGTCAAAAGTCTACCTTTAACTGGTCAAATGTTGACCATTGACACTTTAACTTTTGACCACATGTCACACACCTATTGGAGAGCTGTTGGGGGCCTGTCCCCCTACCAGACCTGGCAAGGAAGAGGGTGCACGCCACCCTTGGCGTGTGCCCAAGTTGGAGGCGCCTAGGAGTCCCTGTTGGACAGGGACTCCATCTCCTTTTTGGATTCCAATTAGAGTTCTCCTAAGAACCAACTTTGTCTGGTCTTAGGTGCCCTCTAAGGAGGACTTCAGGGGACTCTATTCCCACCAATCAGACTTAGATCTGATTTCACAAAGGGTTGTGATTGGTTGGGAAGAAGAGGAGTTGGATCACGCTTAGTCGATAAATAAGACCCTGCGCCCAACTCAGATAGTAGATTGGAAGTGATTGAAAGGAATCACAATTCCCCATGCCCAAGGCTGCCTCTCCCCTCTTCCTCCATGCCAAACCACCTTCTCCCCTTCCTCTCCATGTCTAAAAGGAGTTTTGGACTTTTGGTTGGTGCGATCCAGATCAAAGAAAGGCAACTAAAAGCTAGAAAGCTACGCTGCTGCGAAGGACGACTGCTGATCTTCAAAAGGAGTTTTGAAGATCCTCCAGATCAGATCCAGATCTAATTTTTGGAGATGTGATAGAGAAGAAGGGGATCTCCAGATCCAGCCTGAGTGGATACCGGTAGAGGCCAGGCACTTGCGTGGCTAGATCCAGAACCTTCCGCTGCATATAGGATCATCAATGGGTAATAGGATTACCCATATCAAGGTAAATTAAATTTGATTTAATTTATCTATATTTTATTTTATTTCTAAAATAATAATAATCAGATCTAAAACATCTTAGATCTGATCTAGATCAAAGCAAAAAAATTTTAAAATATATCTCTTGATCTGATCAGATCTGAACGAACCTGGTCCGGAAAATCAGGATTTCCCTTCAGGTGCACCCAAACTTGATCTCTAATTCATGAATCTCACCATATTCAGAATATTGATCCACTTCTTAGTTAAGTCAGACCCACCATTTGTATAGATTGGATTCCTAATTGAGTCTCTAACTGTATCTAGAATATTTAGCCCGACTCATCCTCCAGCCCAAGCATCCAATGCCTAATAGACATGGTTGCGTCTTTCCGATGCAACTGAGCCACTGTATCCAACCGAGAACAATCAACCCCGGGAAGGGCCCGCACATCTACAATGGTGGAAGACCTCAGACTTAATCTTTTCTTAGGAAGAATTGATTCAGGTCTCATTAAACTAGACTTGTCATAGTCATAACAATTATGACTAACCTAGTGGCATGGGTTAGCTCGGATTATTGACCACCTCAAATCAGAACTGAGTCAACAGATATGGCCAGGTAAGTGAGATCCGGTGGAAGGGAATATGCCATTAACTCATACAAGAACGCATTCAGGTCGAGTAGCTTCCAATTAAAAATCAGTCGGTCGTATGTGCCAAACTTACCTTAGACACCAAATTATTGAGCCAGAACCAATTGGGTTAGCCTACAATCCAGACTCTAACCTCTGAGCCTAATTAGGTCTTGCTTGATCGTGACTCGATCTTGACCCAGACTTAATCCTATTAGGCTGGTCAATTTAAGCATTGTTGATCCCATCTAACCAACTCTTGATTCGGTTTGATCAACCGCTTAGACCTAATTGAGCTACCCAAGCCCGAACCCAGTATTATGAATATGTCTTAGATCTAAAATTCTCAATTTTAGACCTAATTAATATTTCATAATCTTAATTCTTTAATTAAGTAGGGTTCATAAATAAAATATGCACAATAAATCCTAGGGTTTCAGGATCTAGGGTTTTGCAGAAAGTAAGTTTTGGATTTCTGATTAAGGACGAACGCGCAGCACCCCTACACGTCATAAGAATGTCCCATCGGATGGGAGGAGAGGGCCTTTAAATCCTTTCTTCATTCTTATGATCGGACGGCCAAGAGGAATGCCTTAATCAGGAACATGCAATACTACAAAATAGTTTTAGATCTATATCATATATCTCATATACAAATTAGATCTAATCATGGCATATTTTGCATACATCTCATGTATCGAATCATGCATATTTTCAGATCTAAATTATCTCATAATAATCTAAAAAATTAGATTTAAATTGATCTTATCAAAATAAACTCTAATCTAGACAACTATGTAGAACTATTCTACAACTAGTCTAGACATGCATCAATCATATCTCATATGATGTTTAAAATTAAATAATTTTTATTTGCTATTTTTTAGATATTATTATAATAATTATAATATCAAAAAATAGTAAATAAATAGATCTAAAATATGATTTAATCAAATTAAATTATAAACATGCAAGACTATTCTATAGAACTATTCTATTTTAGAACTAGTCATGCATATTTTCTAATCTTAGATCCAAATCATTTAATTTTAATTTTTTCTGATTTTAGATCTGATCACATCTCATGTGACATCTAAAATTACTTATTTTTTAATTAAAATAAATTTAAAATTAGATCTAAATACTTTAGAACCTTGGCTCTGATACCAGTTGAAGAAAAAATCCTGATTTTTCGGACCAGGTTCATTCAGATCTGATCGGATCAAGAGATATATTTCAAAAATTTTTTTTTTTAATCCAAATTAGATCTGAGATATTTTAGATCTAATTTTTGTTATTCTAATAATAAAAATAAAATCTAGATAAATTAAATCAAATTTAATTTACCTTGATGTATGGTAATCCTATTACCCGTTTGATGATCCTGTAAGCAGCGGAAGGTTCTGGATCTAGCCACACAAGTGCCTGGCCTCTATCGGTATCCACTTAGGTTAGATCTAAAGATCCTCTTCTTCTCTATCATATCTCTAAAAATTAGATCTAAATCTAATTTGGAGGATCTTCAAAATAGCTTTCGAAGATCAGCAGCTGTCCTTTGTAGCAGCGTAGCCTTCTAGCTTTCTGTCGCCTTTCTCTCGCTTGGATCATACCAACTAAATCCCAAACTACTTTGGGCATGTAGAGGAGAGGGACAAGATGGACTTGGCATGGAGGAGGAGGAGAGAGGCATCCTTGGGGCATGGGAATTTTTCATATTGCTTTTTGAGTTGGGCGTAGGGTCTTATTTATATAATATGCGTGATCCAACTCCTCTTCATCCCAACCAATCACAACCCTTTATGAAATCAGATCTAAATCTAATTGGTGGGAATAGAGTCCCTTGGATTCATTCTTAGATGGTGCCTAAGACTAGTCAATGTTGGTTCTTAGGGGAAGTCTAATCGGAATCCAAAAAGGAGATGGAGTGCCTGTCCAACAGGGACTCCTAGGCACCTCAAACTGGCATGCGCCCTCCTCCTTGCCAGCTTCTGGCAGGGGGACAAGCCCCCACCAGCTCTCCAGTAGGTGCGTTACCCATGGATAGAAGTCAAAGTGTCAATGGTCAATATTTGACCAGTCAAATTCAACTTTCAAGAAAAGTCGAAGGACAAAAAATGGTAGGTATTATCTTACAAAATAAGACAATCCTTTTCTGATCTGGATAGGCTCCAGTCAGACCAAGTGAAGGCCTCTGATCGAGCACAAACTCCTTTGGCTCAGTCAGGATAACTATTTATAATAGTAAAAGAAGAACGTTAGGTTCAATCGAGTGCTAGCATGATTTCCTTGAGCCTAATTGAATCTCATTCAGATCAATTGAACTGGATTAGCTCAATTGATGATCACTAAATTCAATCCCTTGTTTGTGTGACCCAGTTAGGTTCAGTTCTATATGGTAATGGGATATGTCATGATCTCTATCACTGACATCATCGAAACTTCTTTCGATGGATCAGAACTCTTCTGATTCGAACAGCTAGAATGATCGATCATCTAAATCATTCTAACTGCTCCCAAAATCCAACAGTGACACCTAGCAGTATATATTGGCAATCCATCAGAGCTAAATGCGAACCTCTTGGTGTAGCTACCTGTATGATAAAGTTCTTCTATCTTGAGCCCCGATCAGATTAGGGTTAAGGTGAACTCGTCAAACTCTAGTTTCTGTCATATGATGTAATCATTCGATTCAAATCCGATGTGAAAATCTAAATAAAAACTCTTTCTATTATTTCACTCTGCCATGGCCATGGGCTTCTGGACTTGATTCTCATGATCATCATAGGGCTGCTCCTCTACCACTGAGGTAGATAGATTCTATCTTGATGCAATCCAGTTCCCACAATGAACATGCTATAGCCAACGTACACCTCAGGATTTCGAATGACTAGGAGACCGAGTTATGGTGTAGTCAAACTATAACACCCTCAAGGTGAACTATCGATGTGCCTCAGGTCAAAGAACCAGACACACTACTGCAGCATCGAGTCAGTCATTGATGAGAAGGTAGACTTCCTAATGACTACTCAAGGTGGTCACGCTCAGTGCCCTCGTTCTCTAACGAGTACCTGTACTCTCGCTTTGGTGTCTCCACACCATAGCCTCAAGACTTATCTACTAAAGAGAAGTGATTGTACACCAACCTTTTGGGTCAATCACCATCCTCGTGATGATCCTATGGTCGGAAGCATTTTATAAGTTAATAATGATTATTCATGTCATAAATTTTCAACTCTTGAAAATATGAATTATCATTACCATTAACTCAAAGGATGTATGACAGATACTAAATACACATATGTGATAGAAACTAACCCATTTTATTGATTATAGTCAAAATTATAATTTTATCCCTAGAAGTGTATTACAAGTGTCAGCCAATTCTGGCTTCTAGGGCATATATATCTAACAGAAGGAACCAGATCTAGGGTTTCACAGGTAGATCTTGAAAACTTTTCAAGATCTTGCAATGAAAGACTTAAATAAATCTAAAATTTATTTAAATAATCATATAAATATTTAGATCTCAGATCTATTACATGATCAAGGTATGATATTAAATAAAAAATTAAAATTAGATAAGAAAGAAAAATGGTTGATCAAATCAATCAAAATCTATACTACATCAAATACAGGTATGAAGTTTATAGATCGGATATATTACCTGAGTAAGTTTAAATATTCTAACTTACTGATCTAGACTTGGAGATGAAGTTATGAGCCGCACACATGTCCGACCTTTAGGAGTCATCCACATGAGCCTACAATCTCCGATCTAAAGTTCGATGCAGGAAATCAGTATAGCATGCTAGTACTGTGCTGATCCTTCTTCGACGGTCGATCCGATTCTCTCTTCTTCAAAATTTAGACTCTAAAAAATATGAGAAAGAATATGAGAGTTTGTTGATCTAAGACACTATCAAAAAAACTCAAAAAAAAGGAGAGATTGAAAATAAAACAGTCCTAGAAGAAGACCCTCTTCTTCTTCTCTTTTCTCTCACCTAGACACCTAGTTTGGCGCCTAAGGAACCCCCACGCCCAAGGACCCTCTTTCTTTAATTTTTGGACACCCCAAACCTCTTCCAAATCTCTATATTCCATGAAAGAATCAAAACAAAATTTATCCAATAAATAGGGAAAAAGAAGAGTCCAAGTTAGGTTAAATTTCTAAACTAGGAATATCCAAACATGGGAAGTTGTTGGGGCGCCCAACTCTTGGATGCCTCCTCCATAATTTTTGGCATAGACCAGCAAGGGAGGATGCATAGAAAAGGATATTATTTTTATTGAATTAATTAAAAGAGGAGGTGGCACTCAAGAGAAGATGTTTTGGTCAATAAGGATTCTATCTCATAGAATCCTAAGCAAAACCAATTCCTCCTTTGACTCGGTCTTCCACCTAACTTTCAAATATGACTTGGAGGGAGAGAGGGGGTGTGGAAACTAGGAAGAAAGAGATTTTCCATAAAAAATACCAAAAAAATAGGTATGGAGGGCATTGGGACCAAGGTGGTGCAAGGAGATATGGAGTCCTAATCGTACTAGGACTCCTATTTTGACTTGGTCAAACAAGATCATTTAACCAAAGAAAATCAAGATTAAACCAACCCAATTAAATATGGCTCTAACCCATTTAAGAATTAAGTTAAATTAAAGTAAATTAGATTTAATTCTAATTTATTTTCTAATCAAATTAAAAGATTAGGTTAATCTGAGTCCTAGTTAGACTAGGATAAGTTCTTCCTTGCACTTGGCTTATCCAATAAACTAATTGAACTTGATCCAATCAAGCCCAAACTAAATCTAATTAAATCATATTTAATTAACCATAATCTCAGTCTATTGGCTTAATCAAATTAACTCAATTAATAATTCAATTGCTAATCCATCCTTCAGTAACACTTGCAATAGGTTAAACACCAATCGTATTGATTGTTTAACCCTAGATCGATTCTTAATCGTCTATCAACCATCCGATCAGATCATAAGATCTAATATGTCTGACCTCATAGGTTTGAACCTAAGTTGGTAGTATAGAAATAAATTTCTGTACCAATCAAAGTGACCATCTAGTAATGATACCGAACAATCGGATAGGTTGAAGGTGGAGAACACCATCCTTAGGACCCATGCAGATATACTTTCTATATAATTCATCCCCTTGACCATAATGCTCATAGGATACCTCAGAG
Organism: Cocos nucifera; assembly: GCA_006176705.1. Taxonomy (NCBI): domain Eukaryota; kingdom Viridiplantae; phylum Streptophyta; class Magnoliopsida; order Arecales; family Arecaceae; genus Cocos; species Cocos nucifera. Next base: position 135,931 of record QRFJ01002194.1, on the reverse strand, counting down.
TTCAACTGTCAACTCTAATTAGGTTGTCCACATTGTATTTCAAAATATCAAATCCATCTGATTGATTATCCTGGCCAAAGTTTTGCTATATTGAAATACAGTGATACATTCTTCTCCAACTATTAGAGTGGTCAATTCCATTTTGATCACACTCCGACTTCATAAGTACTTGACTGTAAGCAAAAGCCTTTGGTTGCTGAATTAGAAATTTTGTTAGTCCGATACCAAAGCACGGTGAGTTGCTTGCAAGTCACTAAGGTGATCTCAGGTCTAAGGGATACTTATACCTATATCCCATCAGAGACATTCTCGATAGTAGAATGCTCTGAAGTTGGTCACGTTCAATGATGATGTACTCATATATCTCATCTGTATGCCATACCAGTGACTCCACACACCTTGGTTAAGAGGACAACCAACCAATATGGCATATAACAACCTATGCTTGATAGATGCTATCATCCTAATTAACAGCTTATTATTTGGTCGTGAACGAATTTAAGGACTAATCGATAAATCTTCTCTTTATCGAAACAAAATAATCCTAAGGTCTTCATCCCAACACTGGAGTTCATTAGAAGATGTAAACTTATGATGAATAAAGATGCCAAAATATTTTTCATTAATTAATAAATCTATTACAATATCTCAACCATCAACAGGCTAATGATTTACTTTGCAAGATAATTCGCAACATTTGCTATCACCATAAAACCACCTCCGCACTCCATCTAGAGCTCCACCCTCTCTTATCCACATCCACATCAGAGTTGGCAAGGTTTCAACCATCAAAAGTTAAGAAAAGCTAAAGATAATACAAGACAGGGCGATCTAGATCAAGAGATAGGATGCTGCCTTCAATGTTTGTTTGAAGACTTCACAAATCAGATCCATATATATTCTTTTGAGATTAGATCCACAAGGAGAGTGCATCCAAATCTAGCATGAGTTGACTCTGGTGGAGGCCAGGCAATTGCGTCACTACATCCAGAACCTCGAATGACAATAGATCATAAGTAGGATAAAAGTTGTTTACCCAACCAAGATAAGAAAATTAAATCAGATTTAATTTTAATTTTTAGTTTTAATATTAGATCTATTGAATTAGATCGGAGATATCTCAGAACTGATTAGGATTTTCAAAAAAAATTTTGAAATGTTCCTTCAAATCCAGTTAGATCTGAACTATCCTGTGGTGGAAAATAGAATTTTTCCTTCAACTGGTATCAGAGCTATGTTTGCAGTTCTTCAGATCTATTTTAGATCTGATTTTATTTTTATTTATGATCTAATATTAAGGAATTTTAGTTATCACATTAGATATGATTGGATCTAAAATTAAAAAATTAAAAAATTAAATAATTTAGATCTATAGTTTATGAGATGCATGACTAGACTAGGTATAGAATAGTTGTATGTGTAGTCTAGTGTAATCATATTTTAATTTGATTAAATATAATTTTAGATCTATTTTATTTCTTTTTTTTGATGTGATAAATATTATAATCAGATCTAAAAATAAAAAATATAATTTTTAATTTTTAATTTATTCATATGAGATATGAAAGATGTATGTTTAGACTGGTTATAGAATAGTTCTATGAACTACTTAGAATAGTTTTATATTGATGTGATCAATTTAAAATTTATTTTTTAGATATTATATGTGATATATCAAATCTGAAAGAGCGCATGTTTAAGTAAGTTATGATACATGAGAAATATGCAAGGGATATATAGGTTAGATCATTAATTATATATGCGATATATGATTTAGATCTAACTTGTTTTGTAGGAGAAAATATATTTTTGATTAAGGTATTCCCCTTGGCCATCTGATCATATGAACAAAATAGGATTTAAAGGCCCTCTCCTTCCATTCAATGGGGTGTTCTTATGGCATGTAGGGGTGCTGCATGTTGGTCATTAATTAAAAATTAGAACTTACTTTTCTGCAAAACCCTAGATCTTGAAACCTAGGATTTTGATACATGTTTTGTTTATGAACCCAAACTTAATTAAGAATTAAGATTATGAAACCCATTAGATCTAAAAATTTTGAATTTTCAAATCTATGACATCTTCAAAAAATTAGGTTTGGGCTTGGGTAACTCAATTAGGTCTAGAAGTTAATCAAATTGAATCAAGAGTTGGTTTGGTAGGATCAAAAGTGCTTACAATTGACCAACCCAATAGGATTAAGTGTGGGTCAAGGTCGACTCACATTCACATGTGCTTGACCAATTCAAGCCATAATTTGGCTCTATGGTTCGAGCCTAGATTGTAGGCTAATTTGATTGATTTTGATTCGATAATTTGGTATCTAAGATAAGTTTAGCAGATATGACCGACTGGTTTTCAATTGAGAGCTACTGAACTTGAATGCATTCTTGTCGAGTTAATGTCATATCCCTTCCACCGGTCTAACTTAGTTGGCCATTTGTGTCGATCCAATTCTAATTTAAGATGGCTAATAATTTGAGCTAATCCATACCACTAAGTTAGTCATCATTGTTATGACTTAGTCAAGTCAAGTTTAAAGAGATCTAAATTAAATCTTCCTAAGAAAATATTAAGTCATAGATCTTCCACCATTGTAGATGTGTGAGCCCTTCTCGGGGTTGATTGTTCTCGATTGAATATAGCGGTTCAGTTGCATCACAAAGATGCAACCATATCTATTAGGTATTGGATGCTATGGATTCAAGGATGGATTGGGCTCAATATTTTGGATATGGTGAGGAACTCAATCAGGAATCCAATTTATACAAATGATGGGTCTAATTTAGCTAAGAAGTGGAGCAACATTTTGAGCATGGTAACATTCGTGAATTAGAGACCAGGTTTGGATGCACCATGATTACAGAATCATTGGACAAGAGTTGATCCATTACCAATAACTATTAGCTAAGGTGGTGAGCCAGTGGTGAGACCGCACCATCCATTAGAAATCAACTAATCACGATAATTTTTGCATCTTTACCAAAGGAGTGCAGAGATCCGAGTAAATAGTGTGAGCCTAATTTATTTAAAAATAAAATCTCTAAATAAATTGATTAAGTCTAATTATAAAATCTAATTAAATACTTTAAGACTCTAAATAGAAAAATATTGGTGTCCAATCCACTAGCCCGTATCCTAAACACAGATAGACTGATCGGACCCAATTATAAGGATTGGCTCTAAAATTTCAAAATTATTTTGGATTCCAAGAAGTTGACTCATGTATTGAAATAGGATCCTCCCACTTTACTAGCTTATCCATCCACGAAGTAGAGAGCATCTCTAGAAAAGTCGATGGATGAAGATAATAAAGCCAGGTATTACATGTTGGGTTCGTTGTCTAATAAGCCCCAGTGCCAACATGAAGACATAAAGACTAGCCATCAAATATTGGCTCACCTATAATAGCTATTTGGTGAACAGAGTTGTGTAGCCAAATATCAAGTCACTAGAAAACCTTTTAAAGCTTAGATGCATGATGGACAGTCTGAAGGGAAATCCTGATTTTTTAGATTAGATTCGTTCAGATCTGATTGGATCGAGAGGCATATTTCAAAAAAATTTTCCTCTCAGATCTAGATCAGATCTGATACTTTTTAGATCTAATTTATAATCTGATAATTAAGAAAATAAAATCAAATTAATTCTTAATTAATTTTTACCTTGATCTTGGGTAATCTGATTACCCGTTGATGATCCAGTGGAAGCTCTGAGGTTCTGGATCAAGCCACGCAAGCACGTAGCCTCTACCGGTATCCACTCGAGCTAGATCTGGAGATCTTCTCCTTCTCTTTTTTTCCTCCAAAAATTAGATCTAGATCTGATTTGGATGATCTTCAAAACTCCTTCTGAAGATTATCCATCATCTCTACAGCAGTGTTGCCTTCTTTCTTTTTCGTCAGCCTTTCTTGCTTGACTCGCACTAATCAGAAGAACCCAACATTCTTGGGTGTGGAGAGGAGGGAGAGGGCTAGATGGTGGCATGGAGAAGGGAGAGAGACAGCCTTAGGGTGTGGCTTAAGACGAACTCCTTGAAAGTGGCACAGACAGTGTCTATTTATAGACTCTACTACGCCATGCAGTGCTGCATCACCCCGATCAATCACGTTGCTTCATTCAATCAGATCTAAATATGATTGATAGGATGAGAGACCCATGGATTCATCCTAAGGTGGCACCTAAGATTGGTCACATTCTATAGATGAGGGTCAACTAGTTTGAATCCAACAAGCAACCTGGAGTCCCATCCGTATGGAACTCCAGTGTCCCTATCCATAGGCGCACATCATCCTAGGCGTGCACCCCCTTCTTTCCAATTTTTAGAGAGGGACAAGCCCCTATCTACTCTTAATAAGTGCATGACATGGCAATGTCCAAGGGTCAAAGGTCAACGTTTGACAAGTCAAAATAACAAGATATAGCAGGTGATGAAAAATGGCTGGTGTGTCTCAAATTTATCTCATAAATAAGACAACCCTTTTCTGACTTGACAAGCTCTAGTCAGATCAAGTAACAGGTACCTGAGTGAGCACAAACTATTTGGCTCAGTGAGACAACTTTTAGATAGAAAAAGAGAAAATGTTAGGCTCAATCGTGTGCTAGCAGATTTCGTTGAACCTAATTGAATCTTAATCAAATCAATTGAATTGGATTAGTCCAATTGATGATATCCAGATCTAAACCCTTATTTGTGTGACCATGTAGGTTAGTTCATATGGTAATGGATATGTCATGATCTCATCATCGACATCATCAAAACTCTTTGATGGATCAGAACTTTTTCTGATTCAGAACAACTTAGAATGATCGATCATCTAAATCATTCTAATTGCTCCCAAAATCACCAGTACACCTAGCAGCATATGGTGGCAACCCATCAACAATGAAAATGAAACCTCGGTGCAGCTACTTGTGTGATTAGTTCTTCTATCTTGAGCCCGATCAAATTAGGGTTAAGGTGAACTCATCAAACCTAATTTCTATCATTGATGTAATCATTCGATTCAAGTGATGTGAAAATCTTAATAGAAACTCTTTCTATTATTTCACTCTCTGCCATGGCCATGGCTTATGGACTTGATTCTCATGATCATCATAGGGCTGCTCCTCATCACGAGGTAGATAGATTCCATCTTGATGCCATCCATTCACAATGAACTTGCTATAGCCAACATAACACCTCAGGATTTCGAATGGCTAGGAGATCGAGTCATGGTGTAGTCAAACTATACACCCTCAAGGTGAACTACGATGCACCTAGGTCAAAGAACACAACACACCACGCAGCATCGAGTCAGTCATCGAAAGAAGGTAGACTTCTCTTATGACTACTCGAGGTGATCATGCTCAGTGCCCTCGTTCTCTAACGAGTACCTGTACTCTCGCTTTGGTGCCTCCACACCATAGACTCAAGACTCATCTACTATAAAGAAGCGATTGTACACTAACCTTTCGGATCAATCACCATCCTCATGATGATCTTACGGTCAGCAGCATTTTATGAGTTAATAAATAGAAATTCATGTCTTAAATTTTCAACTCTTGAAAATATGAATTATCATTACCACTAACTCAAGGGATGTATCACAGACACTAAGTATACTTATGTGATAGAGAATAATTCATTTTATTATTTATAGTCAAAATTATAATTTTGCCCTTAGAAGTGTATTACAAGTGTAGGCAATTCTAGCTTCTAGGCACTATATCTAACAAATCTCCCACTTGCCCTAAAGCCAATTGGCTAAAAGTCTAAGTCCCACTTCTTAAGGTGGGCTTCGATCTTATGCCTGGCCCAATGCTTGTAAGAGGTTTGCCACATTATCTGCGAGTTGACTCTCTTGACCTGACTAACCCTTCTCGAGGTAATCATGGATGAGGTGATATCGCCGCTCGATGTGCTTGGACTTCTGGTGAGACCTTGGCTCCTTGCAAGGGCTATGGCATGATTGTTGTCAAGTATAGAGGAATGGCTATCTGATGGCATACTCCGATCTTCGGGCAACTTCTTATACCAGAATGCCTCCTTCATAGCTTCTGAGAAGCGATATATTCTGCTTCTATGGTGGAATCTGCTATCACCGTTTGTTTTGAAATTTTTCCAACCTATAGCTCCACCATTGCACAAAAAATAGACTCCAGTTGTCGACTTTCGATCATCTACATCGACATAAAGTCCGAGTCTGTTACCCCTGACTTGGAGTTCTCCATTACCAAAGACCAACACATATCCTTAGTTCTTCTCAAGTACTTAAGGATACATTTCACAGAAGTCCAGTTCTTCACCTAGATTGACTGAATATCTGCTGTGACACTACACGCATGGCTATATCAGGTCGTGTACATAGCATGCATACATGAGGCTCCCTATTGCTAGAAGCATAAGGGATCTTGCTCATGCGTTCTATTTCCTCAGTGTGCTAGGGGCACATCTTCTTGGAAAGATGAATCAATGTCTGAAGGATATATAATCCCTCTTAGAGTTTTCCATCTAAAACCTCTTTAGTACTATCCTCTATAGTAACATCTTCTGTAAAAAGTCCTACATCCTATTGCGTCTATCTCTATAACCTTAATTCCTAGAAATAAAGAATGCTTCTCCTAGGTCTTTCATGGAGAATTCTTTAGATACACCACATTTTAACTATGTCAACATGGAACTATCATTCCCGAATAAGGAGGATGTCATCCATCGTATAAACGGAAAGACAACAGCGCTCCGCTGACTTTTTTGAATACATAGCTTCCTCCTCATTTTTTGATGAAACCAAACATTTTGTCACATCATTAAAACGAGTGTTCCAGCTTCCGAGATGCTTGCTTAGTCCATATATGGACCTTTGTAAGCTTGCAAACCTTGTCATCATCAACTGGATGTGAAACCTAGGCCTGTTATATATAGATATCTTCTCAAGATATCATTTATAGAATGCACTGTTTCATGTCCATTTGCCAATATTCCATAATCAAAATAGCTCTGCAAGGCAAGCAATGTGCGAATGATTTTAGCATAGCTACTAGGAAAAAGGATCCATGATAGTCAATGCTTTGCATTGACTATAACCTTTTGCCACTAATCTTGCCTTGTGTGTCTCCACATTCCATCTTGCACCAATCTTTCTCTTGAAGATCCATTTACACCCAATAGGTACTATACCTTCTGGTGGATCTACCAAGGTCAGACTTGTTTGAGTGCATCGAGTCATTTCTGACTCATTCCTCAAACCATTTCTGGAGTCGATATCTGATATCGCCTCGTTTATAGGTTTTGGGATCATCACCATAAACCATTACCTATGGGAACATTTCCTCTATATCCTCTGAAATATACCTAAGTACCTTTCAGGGGATTGGGAAACTCTTTCCGATCTAGAGGTGAGAGGAGGTAGTGTATGATTGCTTTAACCTGATTTGGTTCCATTTGTCCTTAGCTCTTGCTCTTGTGAGACTTTCTCATCGAGCTCTGGTCTGCTTTACCAATGC
>QRFJ01002194.1:67327-128421 GCA_006176705.1 Cocos nucifera | reverse complement strand
AAAAGAGAAGAGATCCCACTCCTTAGTTATAGTCAGCCACCTTTGGAATAGACTGGATTCTTAATTGAGTCCTCTCACCGCATTCAAAGAATATTGAGCCCATTCATCCTCCAGGCCTGTAGCACATAATTTCTAAAATAGATTATGGTATGCATCTTCCTGGTGCAACTGAGGCACTATAACCAGTCGAGAAAACAATCAACCTGGGGAGGGGCCCGCATAGTCTACCAATGCGTGAAGACTTTTGACTTATCTTTCTTAGGAAGATCTTGATTTAGGTCTCATTAATATATAGACCTTGACATAGTCATAAATATTATGACAAAACCTAGTGGCATGGGTTATGCTCGGAATTTTTGAGCCACCTTCAGAGTCAGAACTGAGTTAAACAAACATTGCCAGGTAATAATAACTGGTGGAAGGGATATGCATTAACTCGATAAAGAATGTATTGAAGGAAAATTCTGATTTCCCGGATCTAGGTTCGTTCAGGATCTGATCAGATCAAGGAGATATATTTTCAAAAATTTTTCTTCTTGAATCCCAATCGATCGTTGATATATTTCAGATCTGATTCTTATTATTTTAATAGAAATAAAAAATTAAAAGATAAAATTAAATCAAAATTTAATTTACCTGATCTGGGTAATCCTATTACCCTATTGATGATTCTGTTTGCAACGGCGAGGGAAGGTTCTGGAAATCTTAGCCAAACGCAAGTGCTGGCCTCTATCGGTTATCTCTCACTTAGTTGGATTAGAGAACCATCTTCCTTCTTCTATCATGCCTCCAAAAATCAGATCTGGATCTGATCTGGAAGGATCCTTCAAAAACTCTTTTTGAAGATGACAGTCGTCCTTTGCAGCAGCGGCAGCCTTCTTTCACTTTTGATTGCCCTTTCTTTGATCTGAAATCGCACCAAACCAAAGTCCCTCCTTTTGGACATGGAGAGCAAGGGAGAAGGTGGTTTGGCATGGAGAGTGAGGTGGAAGAGGCAGCCTGGGCATGGGGAAACTATGATCTCATCATAATCTCTTTATCTTTGAGTTGGATACAGGGGTCCTTATTTATAGACTAGCCTATGATGCCAACTCCTCTTCTTCCCAAACCAATCACAACCCTTTGTGAAATCAGATCTAAATCTGATTGTGGGAATAGTGAGACCCTGGATTCCGTCCTTAGAGGACACCTAAGACCAGTAAAGTTGGTTCTTAGAAGAACTCCTAATTGGAATCCAAAAAGGAGATGGAGTCCTTGTCCAACAAGGACTTCCTAGGCACCTCCACTTGGGCAACACGCCTAGGTGGCCATGCGGCCCTTTCCCTTGCCAGGTTCGGGTAGGGGACAGGCCCCGCAACCGAGCTCTCCAAATAGGTCATGACATGTGGTCAAAAAGTCATAGTATCTATGGTCAAATGTTGACCAGTCAAAGTAAGACTTTTGACTCCAAAGTCAAAAGAACAAGAAAATGGCAGATGACAAAAAAATGGCAGAATAGTGTCTTACAAATAAGACAACCTTTTCTGATCGGACAACTCTCTAGTCAAGACCTAATATAAGGCCTCTGAGTGAGCACAAATCCTTTGGCTCAGACTGGACAACTTATTTATGATAGCAAAAGAAAGAATGTTAGGTTCAAATCGGTGCTAGCACGATTTCTTGAACTAATTGAATCTATTCAATCAATTGAATAGATCAGTCAATTGATGATACCAAGATTCAACCCTTGTTTGTGTGACCAGTTAGGTTCAGTTCTTATGGTAATGGGATATGTCATTGATCTCTATCATCGACATCATCGAAACTCCTTTCGATGGATCAAAACTCTTCTGATTCGAACAGCTAGAATATCGATCATCTAAATCATTCTAATTGCTCCCAAAATCCACAGTGCAACCTAGCAGTATATGGTGGCAACCCATAAGCTGAATAAACACTCTGGTGCAGCTACTGTGTGATTAGTTCTTCTATCTTGAGCCCGATCAAGATTAGGTTAAGGTAAACTTCAAACCTTAATCTCCTGTCATATGATTAATCATTCGATTCGAGTCAATATGAAAATCTAAATAGAAACTCTTTCTATTATTTCACTCTCTGCCATGGCCATAGGCTTATGACTTGATTCTCATGATTATCATAGGGCTGCTCCTCATACTCACCGAGTAGATAGATTCCATCTTGTGCATCTCCATTCCTACAATGACATGTCATAGCCAACATACAACCTCAGAGTTCCAATGGCTAGGAGACGAGTAATGGTGTGGTCAAACTATAAGCACCCTCAAGGTGAACTCCGATGCACCTCAGGTCAAAGAACCAGACACACACGCAGCAGATCGAGTCAGTCATGACAGAAGGTATACTTCTCCTAATGACTACTCGAGGTGTCATCTCATGCCCTCTTCTCTAAAGAGTACCTGTACTCTCGCTCTTGGTGTCTCCATACCGTAGACTTAAGACTCATCTACTAAAAGAAAGCATTGTACACTCAACTTTTGGATCAATCACCATCCTTGTGATGATCCTATGGTCGGAGCTAATTTATGAGTTAAAATGATTATTCATGCCTTAAATTTTCAACTCTTGAAAATATGAATTATCATTACCATTAACTCAAAAGATGTATCACAGACACTAAATATAACATAGTGACAGAAAATAACCCTTTATTATTTATAGTCAAAATTATAATTTTGCCCTAGAAGTGTATTAAAAGTGTAGGCAATTCTAGCTTCTAGGCACATATATCTAACACTCCCACTTGCCTAAAGCCAATTGGCTAAAATCTAAGTCCCATCTTCTAAGGTGGGCTTCGAATCTTTACTGGCCCAATGACTTTGTAAGGGGTTGCCACATTATCTGCGGAGGTCGACTCTCTTGACCGACGTAACCCTTCTCGAGGTAATCGCGGATGAGGTGGTATCGCCGCTCAATGTGCTTGGATTTCTGGTGAGACCTTGGCTCCTTAGCAAGGGCTATGGTGCTTGTTGTCGCAAGTATAGAGGAATGGCATCTGATGGCATACTCCGATTCTGCAACCTTCTTTACACCAAGAATGCTTCATTCGCAGCCTCTGATGTACGATATATTCTGCTTCATGGTGGAATCTGCTATCACCGTTTGCTTGGAACTCTTTCCACTATAGCTCCACCATTGCACACTAAAAAATAGACTTTCAAGATTGGTCGACTTTTCGATCATCTAATCGACATAAATTCGAGTCTGTTATCCCTGGACTTGGAGTTTCCGTTACCAAAGACCAACACATATCCTTAGTTCTTCTCAAGTACTTAAGGATACATTTCACAGAAGTCCAGTGTTCTTCACCTGGATTTGACTGATATTCTGCTTGTGACACTCACAACATGGCTATATCAGGTCGTGTACATACATGCATACATGAGGCTCCCTATTGCGAAGCATAAGGGATCTTGCTCATGCATTCTATTTCCTCAGGTGTGCTGGGGCACATCTTCTTGGAAAGATAAAATCCAATGTTGAAGGGTATATAATCCCTCCTTAGAGTTTTCCATACAAACCTCTTTAGTACTTCCTCTATGTATCATCTTCTGTGAAAGTCCTAAGCATCCTATTGTCTATCACTATAGACCTTAATTCCTAGAATAAAGGATGCTTCCCTAATCTTTCATGGAGAATTCCTTGATACACCACATCTTACTGATGTCAACATGGAATATCATTCCGCAATAAGGAGGATGTCATCACGTACTAATACAAGGAAGACAACAGGCTCCCAGCTGACCCTTTGAAATACATGTTCTTTCTTTTTGATGAAACCAAACTTTTTTTGATCACATCATTAAAGAGTGTTCCAGCTTCCGAGATGCTTGCTTTAAGTCCATATATGGACCTTTGTCAAGTTTGCAAACCTTGTGATCATTCATCACTGGATGTGAAACCTAGCGGCTGTTCATATAGATATCTTCCTTAAGATATCATTTTAGAATGCCTTTTCACGTCCATTTGCCATATTTCATCAATCAAAATAGACTGCAAGCAAGCAATGTGCGATGATTTTAGCATAGCTACTAGGAAAAAGGTATCCTGATAGTCAATGCCTTCGCATTGACTATAACCTTTTGCCACAATCTAGCCTTGAATGTGTCTCCACATTCCCATTTGCACCAATTTTTCTCTTGAAGATCATTTTACACCAATAGGTACTATACCTTCTGGTGATCTACCAAGGTCAGACTTGGTTTGAGTGCATCGAGTCAATTTCTGACTCATTGCCTCACCATTTCTCGGAGTCGATATCTGATATCGCCTCGTTTAGGTTTTGGGATCATCACCATGACACCATTACCTAGAGGAACATTTCCTCTACATCCTCTGAAATAATACCTAAGTATCTTTTAGGGGATGGGAAACTCTTTCCGATCTACGAGGTGGAGGAGGTAGTGTTTATTGCTCAACCTGATTTGGTTCCACTTGATCCTTAGCTCTTGCTCTTGTGAGACTTTCTCATCAAGCTTGATCTTTTTCCAATTGCCGCTATCTTGAATAAAATTATTTTTCCAAGAAAGATGGCATGTCGACTCACAATCACATTGTGGTCTTCTGAATGTAGAAATAGTATCCTAATGACTCTTTAGGATATCCTATGAATCGAGCTCTAAAGGACCTAAATCTAACTTGTCCGCTTGTTGTCTTTTGACATGAGCTGGACAACCCCAAATTCTGAGATGAACTCAGACTTGTATTTCTTACCATGCCAATCTCATACGGTGTGTAGGAACGATTTTAGAGGAACCCTATTCAAGTAATAGATTGACAGTTAACAATGAGTGTCCCCCAAAGAAATCGGAAAGGTCTAGCGAAGCTCATCACGGACCGAACCATATCTAATAGGGTCCGATTTCTCCGTTCTGAAACCCCATTGAGTTGAGGTGTTCCTGGTGGAGTCCATTGAGAGACTATGCCATTATCCTTGAGATAGTCAAGGAATTCTTGGCTAAGGTATTCACCTCCTCGATCTGATCGAAGAACCTTAATAGGATTTTCTGTTTGTTTTTCTACTTCATGTCTGAATTCTTTGAACTTTTCAAAGGCTTCAGACTTGTGTCTCATAAGATACACATACCCATACCTAGACAGATCATCGATAAAGGTAATGAAGTAGACAAAATTGCCTCTAGCCGGCACATCAAATGGGCCGCACACATCTGTATGTACTAGGGCAAGAGATCTGTGGCCCTCTCCCATGTCCTACAAAAAGGAGTTTAGTCATTTTGCCTTGAAGATAGAATTCAATAAGTTGGATATGACTCAGAAGTCAATCGGACTCAATAGCCCATTTTTCCTAATTTTGTTGAATCCTATTTCTTCTGCTAAATGACCTAATATCTCAAGTGCCAATAGATATCTGTCGTTTGGACTATCCCTAGGTCGTTTGGCATCACGTTTTGCTCGAATAATGAGCATACCTCTAAGAAGGACCTTCCTTCTTGTTCTTCAGGTGTGGCCCTGGTAAGTATGGGCCAGTTCTACTTCCAATGGCCGTCGTATTTGCCAATGGAAACACTTTTCTTTTGACAATTCAGCCTTTTTTCTTCCGGCTCTGCCTTTCTTCTTCTTTGATCCTTCCACCTTTTGCTTTTTCGCAGTACTTCCTTTTCTTCCATAAGACTTTCTTTTGGAAGAAGTCGTTCCATAGTAAGAACTGAGCCTTTAAGAACCTTTCATAGAAAAGCTTAGCGGAAACAGCATATTCATATAATCTCGGCCAAGGAATTCTGAAGTTTATGCCATGTGTAATTCATGATGAATTTGTCCATATGCATCAGTCAATGGATTATAAAAATGAGCATCAATTTCCTGCAAGGTCCAAGTCAACTTCACAACCAGAGCTGCTCAAGCTCCTTGTCCATGTCCTTTGATCATTGTTCAGAAGTGATCTTGGACTGACTGCCCATCACGTGCATACTAAGCCTTAAAAAGTCAATTTTGTGACTTTGATATTTGGCTGCGCGACCTCTGTTCACTACAAACATCTCTTGGCAGTGAGCCACATTTGGCGAGCAGTCCCGATATCCTCATGTTTGGCGCTGAAGTCATATAGACAATTCAAGCCCAACATGTATATATCTACAGCCTTATTATCTTCGTCAAATCCCATTTTTCCAGAGAATGCTATCTCTGTTCAACCAGATGGACCGGCTGGTAATGTGGGAGGGTCCCTGGTCAAAACATGAGGTTTAAACTTCTCAAGAACCTATAAATAAAATTTTGTAGTTCCTGAGCCAATCTTTATAATTGGGTCCGGTCAGCCTTATGTGTTTCCAGGATACGTGCTAATGGGTGGACCGCAGACATTTTTCTGTAGGTAGAGTCAAAAGATTCTAGTTAGATACTGTAAATTTTGACTTGACCAATTTGTTTAGAGGTTTTTATTTTAACAAAATTAGCTCCCACTATTTTTCTCAGATCCTCTGACACTCCCTCTGTAGAGATGCAAAAATCTCCACGATTAATGGATTTCTAAGTGGGTGGTGCGGTCTCACACCAACTGTGACTCACATCTCACCTAAACAGTTATTGGTGATGGTGTTAACAATGAGTGGAACAACTCTTGTTCAATGGATTCTCTAATCATGGTGCACCCAAACTTGGTCTCTAATTCATGGAATCTCACCATATCTCGAATATTGATCCACTCTTAGTTAAGTCAGACCCACCATTGATAGATGATGGTTCCTAATTGAGTCTCTACACGTATTCGAATATTGAGCCCAACTCATCCTCCAGCCCAAGCATCCAATGCCTAATAGACATGGTTGCATCTTTCGGTGCAACTGAGCCACTGTATCCACGAGAACAATCAACCCCGAAAGGGCCGCACATCTACAATGGTGGAAGACCTCAGACTTAATCTTTTCTTAGGAAGAATTGATTCAGGTCTCATTAAACTAGACTTGCTTAGTCATAATAATTATGATAACACGTGGCATGGGTTAGCTGGATTATTGACCACCTCAATCAGAACGTGTCACAGATATGGCCAGGTAAGTGAGACCGATGGAGGAAATGCATTAACTCTAAAAGAACCATTCAGTCGAGTACTCTCCAATTAAAAACCAATCGTCGTCTATGCCAAACTTACCTTAGACACCAAATTATTGAGCCAGAACCAATTGGGTTAGCCTAAAATCCAGATTCTAACCTCTGAGCCTAATTAGGTCTACTTGATCGTAACTGAATCTTGACCCAGACTTAATCCTATTAGGCTGATCAATTTAAGCATTGTTGATCCATCTAACCAACTCTTGATTCGTTTGATCAACCGCTTAGACTAATTGAGCTACCAAGCCCGACCCAGTATTATGAATATGTCATAGATCTAAAATTCTCAATTTTAATCTAATTAATATTTCAATAACTTAATTCTTAATTAAGTAGGGTTCATAAAAATAATGCACATAAAATCCTAGGTTTCAGGATCTAGGGTTTTGCAGAAAGTAATTTTTGGTTTTGATTAAGGACGAACACGCAGCACCCTACACGTCATAAAGAATCCCATCGAATGGGAAGAGAGGGCCTTTAAACCTTCTTCATTCTTATGATCGGATGGCCAAGAGGAATGCTTAATAAGAATATTCATACTACAAAAATATTAGATCTATATATTATCTCATATACAAAGTGATCTATCATGGCATATTTTTGCATACATCTCATGTATCATAATCATGCATTTTTCAATCTAAATTATTCTATAATAATCTAAAAAATTAGATTTAATTGATCTAATCAAAATAAATTCTAATCTAGACAATTATGTAGAACTATTCTACAAACTTGTCTAGACATGCATCAATCAATCTATATGATATTAAAAATTAAATAATTTTTATTTGTTTATTTTTAGATGTTATTATAACATTAATATTCAAATAAAAATAGTAAATAAAAAAGATCTAAAAATATTTAATCAATTAAATCAAAAATAAATGCAAGATATTCTATAGAACTATTCTATTTTTAGAACTAGTCATGCATATTTCTAATCTTAGTCCAATTTTTAATTTTAATTTTTTCTATTTAGATCTGATCACATCTCATGTGACATCTAAATAATTATTTTTTAATTAAAATAAATTTAAAATTAGATCTAAACATTTAGAACCATGGCTCTGATACCAGTTGAAGAAATTCCTGATTTCCCGACCAGGTTTGTTCAGATCGATCAGATCAAGAGATATATTTCAAAAATTTTTTTCTTTGAATCCAATCAGATCTTGATAATATTTTAGATCTGATTATTATGTATTTTAATAAAATAAAATTAAAAGATAAATTAAATCAAATTTAATTTACCTGATCTGGGTAATCCTATTACCCTGATGATGATCCTGTTTGCAGCGGAAGGTTCTGGATCTTAGCCACACAAACGCTTGGCCTCTACCGGTATCCACTTAGGTTGGATCTAGAGATCCTCTTCTTCTCTATCACACCTCCAAAAATTAGATCTGGATCTGATCTGGAGGATCTTCAAAACTCTTTTTGAAGATGAGCAGTCGTCCTTTGCAGCAGCGCAGCCTTCTTACTTTTGATTGCTTTTCTTTGATCTGAATCGCACCAACCAAAGTCCAAAACTCCTTTTGGACGTGGAGAGCAAGGGGAGAATGTGGTTTGGCATGGAGAGGGAGGGAATAGGTAGCCTTGGGGCATGGGGAAACTATGATCTCATCATATCTCTTTATCTGAGTTGGATACAGGGTCTTATTTATAGACTAGCTATGATCCAACTCCTCTTCTTCCCAACCAATCACAACCCTTTATGAAATCAGATCTGAATCTGATTGATGGGAATAGAGACCCCTGGATTCCTCCTTAGAGGGCACCTAAGACCAGTCAAAGTTGGTTCTTAGAAGAACTCCAATTGGAATCCAAAAGGAGATGGAGTCCTTGTCCAACAAGGACTCCTAGGCACCTCCAACTGGCACCGCTAGGGTGGCGTGCACCTTCTCCTTGTCAGGTTCTGGTAGGGGGAAGCCCCCACCAGCTCTCAAATAGGTGCATGACATGTGGTCAAAAGTTAAGTATCAATGGTCAATTTTGACCAGTCAAAGGTAGACTTTTGACAAAGTCAAAGAACAGAATGGCAGATGACAAATGGTAGGTAGTGTCTTACAAATAAGACAACCTTTTCTAACTTGGACAACCTCCTGTCAGACCATATGAAGGCCTCTGTTTGAGCAACAAACTTCTTTGGCTCAGTAGGACAACTTATTATGATAGCGAAAGAAGAACGTTAGTTTCAATCGAGTGCTAGCACGATTTCCTTGAACCTAATTGAATCTCATTTAAGATCAATTGAACTAGATCAGTTTCAATTGATGATCACCATAATTCAAACCCTTATTTGTGTTGACCCAGTTAGGTTCAGTTCTGTATGGTAATGGGATATGTCATGATCTCTATCATGGACATCATCGAAACTCCTTTCGATGGATTAGAACTCTCTGATTCGAACTGCTAGAATGATCGATCATCTAAATCATTCTAATTGCTCCAAAATCCTCAGTGACACCTAGCAGTATATGGTGGCACCATCAGAGCTGAATGCGAACCTCTTGGTGCAGCTACTATGTGATTGAGTTCTTCTATCTTGAGCCCGATCAGATTAGGGTTAAGGTAACATCGTCAAACCTAGTCTCTGTCATATGATGTAATCATTCGATTCGAGTCCAATGTGAAAATCTAAATAGAAACTCTTTCTATTATTTCACTTTGCCATGGCCATGGGCTTCTGGACTTGATTCTCATGGTTATCATAGGGCTGCTCCTCTACCACCGAGGTAGATAGATTCCATCTTGATGCCATCCAGTTCCTACAATGAACATGTCATAGCCAACATACACCTCAGGGTTCCATATGGCTAGGAGACCGAGTAATGGTGTGGTCAAACTATAACACCCTCAAGGTGAACTGCCGATGCACCTCAGGTTAAAGAACCAAATACACTACTGCAGCATCGAGTTAGTCATTGACGAGAAGGTAGACTCCCTAATGACTACTCGAGGTGGTCACGCTCAGTGCGCTCGTTCTCTAACGAGTACCTGTACTCTTGCTCTGGTGTCTCCACACCGTAGACTTAAGACTCATCTACTAACGAGAAAAAATTGTACACCAACCTTCTAGATCAATCACCATCCTTGTGATGACCCTATGGTCGGGAGCAATTTATGAGTTAACAATGATTATTCATGTCTTAAATTTTCAACTCTTGAAAATATGAATTATCATTACCATTAACTCAAAGGATGTATCACAGACACTAAATACACATATGTGATAGAAAAATAACCCATTTATTGATTTTAGTCAAAACTACAATTTTGCCCCTAGAAGTGTATTATAAGTGTCAGCCAATTTTGGCTTCTAGGGCACATATATCTAACATGTATTTGAGTTGAGTAGCTCCCAATTAAAAACCAGTTGGTCGTATCTACCAAACTTACCTTAGACACCAAATTATTGAGATAGAACCAATCGGGTTAGCCTACAATCCAGACTCTAACCACTGAGCCTAATTAGGTCTTAGCTTGATCGATCACATTCATGACTCAATCCTGACCCAGACCTAATCCTATTAGGCTGGTCAATTTAAGCATTGTTGATCCCATCTAACCAACTCTTGATTCGATTTGATCAACCGCTAGACCTAATTGAGCTACCCAAGCCCGAACCCAGATTTATGAATATGTCTTAGATCTAAAATTCTCAATTTTAGACCTAATTGATATTTCATAAGCTTAATTCTTAATTAAGTTAGGGTTCATAAATAAAACATTTAAAAAGATCCTAGGGTTTCATGATCTTGGGTTTTGTAGAAAGTAAGTTTTCAATTTCTGATTAAGGACGAACGTGCAACACCCCTACACAACATAAGAACACCCCATCGAATGGGAGGAGAGGGTCTTTAAGCCCTACTTTGTTCTTATGACCGGATGGCCAAGGGGAATGCCTTAATTAGAAATACAACTAATCTACAAAAACAAATTAGATCTAAGCATATATCTCATATAAAAGATAGATCTAATTAAAATATGTTTTGTATATATCACATATATCATGCATGCATATTTTTTAGATCTAAATTATCTCATAATCATCTAAAATATTAAATTTAAATTCGATCATATCAAATAAAACTTAATCTAGACCTATTTGCAGAACTATTTTACAATTAATCTAAACATGCAACTATCATATCTCATATGAATAATTAATTTTATTTTATTTTCTATTTTTAGATCTGATTATAAGATTTATAATATCAAAAAATAAAAAGTAAATAGATCTAAAAATCACTTTTAATCAAATAAAAATTATGATCAAACTAGACTACATATAGAATAATTCTATTCCTAATCTAGTTATGTATCTCATACATATTAGATCTAAATTAATTTATTTTAATTTTTTAATTTTCTAATTTCAGATCTAATAATATCTCATGTGATATCTAAAATAACTAATTAATTAGATTAAATTAGATCTAAAAAAAATTTATAAGAACCTGGCTCTGATACCGTTGAAGGAAAATCCTGATTTTCTAGGTCAGATTCGTTTAGATCTGATTGGATCGAGAGGCATATTTCAAAAAAAATTCTCATCTCAGATCCAAATCAGATCTAACACTTTTCAAATCTAATTTATAATTTTATAATTAAAAAAATAAAACTAAATTAATTTTAAATTAATTTTTACCTTGATCTTGGGTAATCTGATTACTAGTTGATGATCCTACGGAAGCTCTGAGGTTCTAGATCTAGCCACGCAAGCGCCTGGCCTCTATTGATATCCACTTGGGCTGGATATAAAGATCTTCTCCTTCTCCTTCTTTTCTCCAAAAATCAGATCTGGATCTGATTTAGAGTATCTTCAAAACTCCTTCTGAAGATCACCCGTTGTCTCTGCAGCAGTGCTGCCTTCTTCCATTTTTGTCAGCCTTTCTTGCTTGACTCACACTAATCAAAAGAACCCAACTTTCTTGGGCGTGGAGAGGAGGGAGAGGGCTAGATGGTGGCATGGAGAAGGGAGAGAGACAGCCTCGGGGCATGGCTTAAGATGAACTCCTTGAAAGTGGGCGCAGATAGGGTCTATTTATAGATTCTACTGCGCCATACAGTGTTGCATCACCCTGGCCAATCACGTTGCTTCGTTCAATCAGATCTAAATCTGATTGGTGGGATGAGAGATCCACGGATTCATCCTAAGGTGGCACCTAAGACTGGTCAAAGTCTATAGATGAGGGTCACCGAGTTTGTATCTAACAAGCAACCTGTAGTCCCATCCGTATGGGACTCCAGCATCTCTATCCATGGGCGCACACCATCCTAGGCGTGCACCCCCTTCTTTTCAATTTTTAGAGAGGGGACAAGCCCCTATCTGCTCTTTAATAAGTGCATGACATGAGCAGATGTCCAAGGGTCAAAGGTCAATGTTTGACCAAGTCAAAGTATAAGAAATAGCAGGTGATGAAAAATGGTAGGTGTTGTCTCAAATTTATCTCATAAATTAAGACAACCCTTTTCAGACTTAGACAAGCTCTAATCTAACTAGATAAAGGTACCTGAGTGAGCACAAACTCATTTAGCTCAGTCGAGACAACTTTTAAGATAGAAAAAGATGAATGTTAGGCTCAATCGTGTGCTAGCACGATTTCGTTGAACCTAACTGAATCTTATTCAAATCAATTGAACCGGATTAGTCCAATTGATGATATTTAGATCCAAATCCTTATTTGTGTGATCTAGTTAGGTTTAGTTCTATATGGTAATGGGATATGTCATAATCTCTATCATCGACATCATCGAAACTCCTTTCGATGGATCAGAACTTTTTTGATTCAGACAACTTAGAATTATCGATCATCTAAATCATTCTAATTGCTTCCAAAATCCACCAGTGACACCTAGCAGCATATGGTGGCAACCCATCAAAACTAAAAATGAACCTCTCGGTGCAGCTACTTGTGTGATTAAGTTCTTCTATCTTGAGCTCCGATCATATTAGGGTTAAGGTGAACTCATCAAACCCTAATTTCTATCATATGATGTAATCATTCGATTCAAGTCCAATGTGAAAATCTTAATAGAAACTCTTTCTATTATTTCACTCTCTGCTATGGCCATGGGCTTATGGACTTGATTCTAATGATCATCATAGGGCTGCTCCTCATCCACCGAGGTAGATAGATTCCATCTTGGTCCAATCCAGTTCCTACAATGAACATGCTATAGCCAACATATACCTCAGGATTCTGAATGGCTAGGAGACTGAGTCATGGTGTAGTCAAACTATAACACTCTCAAGATGAACTATCGATGTACCTCAAATAAAGAACCATACACACCACTGCAGCATCGAGTCAGTCATCGAAGAGAAGGTAGACTTTCTTATGACTACTCGAGGTGGTCACGCTCAGTGCCCTCGTTCTCTAACGAGTATCTGTACTCTCGCTTCGTTGTCTCCATACCATAGACTCAAGACTCATCTACTATAAAGAAGTGATTGTACACTAACCTTCCAGATCAATCACTATCCTCATGATGATCCTTCGGTCAGGAGAATTTTATGAGTTAATAAATGAAAATTTGTCTTAAATTTTTAACTCTTGAAAATATGAATTATCATTACCACTAACTCAAGGGATGTATCACAGACACTAAATACACTTATATGATAGAAAATAACCCATTTAATTATTTATAGTCAAAATTATAATTTTGCCCTTAGAAGTGTATTACAAGTGTCAGCCAATTCTGGCTTCTAAGGTACTCATATCTAACACAGTCGATCTAAGATCATTGTCTGATGATAACCAAGGACTTAGAAGAGCTTAAGAAGCTCGAAGTCAAGTTAGATCAGGATTTGCAGATTTGATATAATTCTATAGTCCTTAACTGATGCATATGGATAGTTCATCATGAACTACCATATGCATAAACTGCAAAATACCTCGACTGAGCTTATGAACACACCAATCATTACTGAGCTTTCCATGAAATGTTCTAAAGGCTCAGTACTTTCTATGGAGCTGACTTCTTCCAAGAGAAAGTCTTTTGGAAAGAAGAAGAAGATCATGAAAAAGCAGAAGATGGAAGGTGGGAAGTAAAAGAAGGCAGAGCCAAAGAAAAAGATCGTTGATAAGAAAAAATATTTTCATTGCAAAATAGACAGCCATTAGAAGTGGAACTGCCCTTTATACTTGGCCAGCCTAAAGAACAAGAAGGAGGTAGGTCCTTATGGAGGTATGCTCGTTATAGAATCTAATCTTATGATTTCTTATGCATCTAGTTAGATGCTTGGCTTTGGTTCGAGTGCTTACTTGTGTACTTCTATATAGGGTCTTGAGGAGAGCAGAAGACTGAGGGATGGTGAGATGATCCTACGGATCAAAAATAGAGCAAGAGTTGCTGCTGTGGCCATGGGAACCTACCTTCTTCGACTACTGTCAGGATTAGATTTAGTATTTAGCGACTATTTTTATGTACCTGAAGCAAGTAGGAATTTGATTTCTATTTCATATTTATCATAGAAATGCTTTGTAATTAGTTTTCTTAAGGATCATTGTAATATTCTTTTTGAAGAAAATAAAATTATAATTGGTTTTCTTATTAATGGTCTCTACTAGTTACATATCGATGTTTCTATTTGTAATATCGAACAAAATGTGAATGCCATAGGATCAAAGCAATCTAGGGATAGTCTAAACAATAGATATCTATGGCACCTTAGGCTAGGTCATATAGCTAAAGACAAGGTTAACAAATTGATGAAATCTAGGCTATTGAGTTCGTTGACTTTCGAGTCATATTCAATTTGTGAATCATGCCTTCATGGTAAAATGACCAAGCTTCTTTTTGTAGGACATGGAAAAAGGGATACAGACCTACTTGCCCTGGTATACATAGACATGTGTTGCCTATTTGATGTGCCGATCAAGGAAAATTATATCTACTTCATCATCTTTACCGATGATTTATCTTGGTATGGGTATGTATAATTGATGTGACATAAGTTTGAAATCTTTGAAAAGTTCAAGTAATTCAGACTCGAAGTAGAAAAACAAACAGAAAAATCCATTAAGGTTCTTTGATCAGATCATGGAGGTGAATACCTTAGTTGAGAATTCCTAGACTATCTTAAGGATAATAGCATAGTCTCATGATGGACTCTAACTGGAATGCCTCAGCTCAACAAGGTTTCAAAATGAAAAAATCAGATCCTATTAGATATGGTCTGATCCATGATGAGCTTCACGAACATTCTAAAGTTTCTTTGGGGATATAGTCTAATGACTGCTATATATTTACTGAGTAGAGTTTCTTCGAAAATTTTTTCTACCACACTAAATGAGATATGGCATGGAAAGAAACTAAGACTGAGTCACCTCTGAATTTGGGGTTGTCTGGCTATTGTCAAGAGATAGTAGGTGGATAAGTTAATATCTAGGCCCTATAGAGATTAGTTCATTGGATATCCTAAAGAGTTATTAGGATATTATTTCTATCTTCCAAAAGATCATAATTTGATTATGAGTCAACATGTCATTTTTCTTGAAAAAAAATTCATTCAAGATGGTGGCATCAGAAGACAGATCAGGCTCAAGAAGAAAATCTCTCAAGAGCAACGAGCTAAGGAATCTATGGAATCCAATCAGATTGAGCCAGTCCAAACACTACCTCCTCCACCTTAAAAGTCAACTAGGATTTTGCGTCCTCCTAAAAGGTGCTTAAGTACTATTTTAGAGGATGTAGAGAAAATATTTTTCACAAAAAATAGGGTTCATTATGATGATCACAAAATCTTTGATGAGACGATATCAGATATGGACTCTAAGAAATGGTTAGAGACAATGAGGTCAGAAATTGACTCAATGCGCTCAAACCAAATCTAGACCTTGGTAGATCCACCTAAAGGTATGGTACCAATTAGGTGTAAATAGATCTTCAAGAGAATGATAGGTGCCAATGGGAATGTAGAGACATTCAAAGCTAGGCTTGTAGCGAAAGGGTATAGTCAGCATGAGGGCATGACTATCAGGATACTTTTTTGCTAGTAGCCATGCTTAAATCCATCCACATATTGCTTGTTGTTGTAGTCTATTTTGATTATAAAATATGATAGATGAACGTGAAAATGACAATTTTAAATGGATATCTTGAAAAAGATATCTATATGAAATAGCCACTTGGTTTCATATCCAGTAATGGTGATCATGAGGTATGCAAGCTACAACGGACCATATATGGCCTTAAGCAAGCATCTCGGAGCTGGAATGTTCATTTCAATGATTCGATCAAATCATTTGATTTCATCAAAAATGAGGAGGAGCGATGTATTTTCAAAATGATCAGTGAAAGAGCTATTGTCCTTCTCATACTGTACGTGGATGATATCCTCCTAATTGGGAATGATATTTTCATATTGACCATGGTTAAAATATGGTTATCTAAAGAGTTCTCTATGAAAGATCTAGGATAAGCATCTTTTATTCTGAAAATTAAGTTCTTTAGAGATAGACCAAATAGGATGCTAGGACATTCATAAAAGATGTACACAAAGGAGCTGCTAAAGAGGTTTAGCATGAAAAACTCCAAAAGGGGTCTAGTACCCTTTAGACTGAAGGGAAATCTTTATTTTTCGAGGTCAGATTCGTTCAGATCTGGTTGGATCGAGAGGTATATTTCAAAAATTATCTCTTTGATCCAGATCAGATCTAACACTTTTTAGATCTGATTTATGATCTGATAACTAAGAAAATAAAACTAAATTACTTTTGAATTAATTTTACCTTGATTCTGGGTAATCTGATTACCCATTGATGATCATGCCGAAGCCCTGAGGTTCTGGATCTAGCCATGCAAGCGCTTGGCCTCTACCGATATCCACTCAGACTGAATCTGAAGATCTTCTCCTTCTCTTTCTTTTCCCCAAAAATCAAATTTGGATTTGATTTGGAGGATCTTCAAAACTTCTTCTGAAGATCGTTCGTCGTCTCTACAGCAGTGCTGCCTTCTTCCTTTTTCGTCAGCCTTTCCTTGCCTGACTTGCACTAATCTGAAGGCCCAACTTCCTTGGGCATGGAGAGGAGGAAGTGGGCCAGATGGTGGCATGAAGAAGGAAGAGTGGTAGTCTTGGGGCATGGCTTGGAAGAGGAGTCCTCAAAGTGGGTGCAGATAGGGTCTTTTTATAGACTCTGCTGCACCATGCAATGCTGCATCACCCCGATCAATCACGTTACTTCATGAAATCAGACCTAAATCTGATTGGTGGGATGACATCACCAGATCCAATCAGATGGGAGACCCATAGGTTCATTCTTAGATGGCACCTAAGACTGATCAAAGTAGATACCTAAGGTCCACCTAAGTAGAAACCAAGAAGCAACCTGGAGTCCCATCCGTATGGGACTCCAGAGTCCTATCGATAGGCGCACGCCATCCTAGGTGTGTGCCTCCTTCTTTCCAATTTTCAGAGAGGGGACAAGCCCATATCTACTCTCTAATAAGTGCATGATACATGGGTAGATGCCCAAGGGTCAAAGGTTAACATTTGACCAAGTCAAAGTACAAGAATTAGTAGGTAACGAAAAATGGCAGGTGTTGTCTCAAATTTATCTCATAAACTAAGACAATCCTTTTCTGACTTGGACAAGCTCTAGTCAGATCAGGTAAAGGTACCTGAGTGAGCACAAATTCATTTGGCTCAGTCGAGACAACTTTTATGATAGTAAAAGGAGAATGCTAGGCTCAATCGTGTGCTAACACGATTTTCTTGAACCTAATTGAATCTTATTCAAATCAATTGAATTGGGTTAGTCCAATTGATGATATCCAGATCAAACCCTTATTTGTGTGATCCAGTTAGGTTCAGTTCTATATGGTAATGGGATATGTCATGATCTCCATCGTTGACATCATCGAAACTCCTTTCGATGGATCGAAACTCTTCTGATTCAGACAACTTAGAATGATCGATCATCTAAATCATTCTAATTGCTCCAAAAATCCACCAGTGACACCTAGCAGCATATGGTGGCAACCCATCAAAACTGAAAATGAACCTCTCGGTGCAGCTACTTGTATGATTAAGTTCTTCTATCTTGAGCTCCGATCAGATTAGGGTTAAGGTGAACTCATCAAACCCTAATTTCTATCATATGATTTAATCATTCGATTCAAGTCCGATGTGAAAACCTTAATAGAAACTCTTTCTATTATTTCACACTCTCTGCCATGGCCATGGGCTTATGGACTTGATTCTCATGATCATCATAGGGCTGCTCCTCATCCACCGAGGTAGATAGATTTCATCTTGGTGCAATCTAATTCCTACAATGAACATGCTATAGCCAACATACACCTCAGGGTTCCAAATGGCTAGGAGACCGAGTCATGGTGTAGTCAAACTATAACACCCTCAAGGTGAACTACCGATGCACCTCAGGTCAAAGAACCAGACACACCACTGCAGCATCGAGTCAGTCATCGATGAGAAGGTAGACTTCCTTTTGACTACTCGAGGTGGTCATCTCAGTGCCCTTGTTCTCTAGTGAGTACCTGTACTCTCGCTCTGATGTCTCTACATCGTAGGCTTAAGACTCATTTACTATAAAAAAGTGATTGTACACTAACCTTCCAGATCAATCACCATCCTCATGATGATCCTACGGTTAGGAGCATTTTATGAGTTAATAAATGAAAATTCATGTCTTAAATTTTCAACTCTTGAAAATATGAATTATTATTACCATTAACTCAAGGAATATATCACAGACACTAAATACACTTATATGATAGAAAATAACCCATTTTATTATTTATAATCAAAATTATAATTTTGCCCTTAGAAGTGTATTACAAGTGTTAGCCAATTCTAGATTCTAGGGCATGCATATCTAATAAACTCCCACTTGACCTAAAGCCAATTAGCTACAAATCTAAGTCCCATCTTCTTAAGGTGAGCTTCGATCTTCTGGTAGCCCAATGGCTTTGTAAGCGGCTCCACCACATTGTCTGTGGAGTCGACTCTCTTGACCTCGACGTAACCCTTCTCGAGGTAATCATGGATGAGGTGGTATCGCCATCTGATGTACTTGGATTTCTGATGAGACCTCGACTCCTTAGCAAGGGCTATGCCACCATTATTATCGTAGTATAGAGGAATGGCATCTGATGGCATTACTCCATTCTCTATGGTAATATTTTTGTACCAGAATACCTCCTTTGTAGCTTCTGACGTAGCGATATATTCTGCTTCCACGGTGGAATCTGCTATCACTATTTGTTTGGAACTTTTTCAACTGACAGCTCCACCATTGCACACAAACAGACTCTCAGATGTCGACTTTCGATCATCTACATCGGACATAAAGTTCGAGTCTGTATACCCTTGGACTTGGAGTTCTCCATTACCAAAGACCAACAACATATCCTTAGTTCTTCTCAAGTACTTAAGGATACATTTCACAGAAGTCCAGTATTCTTCACCTGGATTTGACTGATATCTGCTCATGACACTCACAGCATGGGCTATATCAGGTCGTGTACATAACATGGCATACATGAGGCTCCCTATTGCTGAAGCATAAGGGATCTTGCTCATGCGTTCTATTTCCTCAGGTGTGCTAGGGCACATCTTCTTGGAAAGATGAATGCCATGCCTGAAGGGTACTAAATTTCCCTCTTAGAGTTTTCCATACTAAACCTCTTTAGTACTTCCTCTATGTACATCTTCTGTGAAAGTCCTAGCATCCTATTCGGTCTATCTCTATAGACCTTAATTCCTAGAATAAAGGATGCTTCTCCTAGGTCTTTCATGGAGAATTCTTTAGATAACCACATTTTAACTATGGTCAACATGGGAATATCATTCCGAATAAGGAGGATGTCATCCACGTACAATACGAGGAAGACAACAGCGCTCCCACTGACCTTTTTGAAGATGCATGGCTTCCTCCTTCATTTTTGATGAAATCAAAACTATTTTGATCACATCATTAAAACGAGTGTTCCTGCTCCGAGATGCTTGCGTAAGTCCATATATGGACCTTTGCAGCTTGCATACCTTGTGATCATCATCACTGGATGTGAAACCTTGCAGCTGTTCCATATAGATATCTTCCTCAAGATATCCATTTATGAATGCCATTTTCACATTCATTTGCCATATTTCATAATCAAAATAGGCTGCCATAGCAAGCAATGTGTGAATTGATTTTAGCATAGCTACCGGTGAAAAGGTATCCTGATAGTCAATGCCTTCGCATTGACTATAACCTTTTGCCACTAATCTAGCCTTCGCATTGACTGTAACCTTTTGCCACTAATCTAGCCTTGAATGTCTCCACATTTTCATCTGCACCAATCTTTCTCTTGAAAATCCATTTACACCTAATAGGTACTATACCTTCTAGTGGATCTACCAAGGTCCAGACTTGGTTTGAGTGCATCAAGTTAATTTCTGACTTCATTGCCTCTAACCATTTCTCGAGGTCGATATCTGATATTGCCTCGTTATAGGTTTTGGGATCATCACCATGAACCCCATTACCTATGAGGAACATTTTCTCTACATCCTCTGAAATAGTACCTAAATATCTTTCAGAGGGATGGGAAATCCTTTTCAATCTACGAGGTGGAGGAGGTAGTGTATGGATTGGCTCAACCTGATTTGGTTCCAATTGGTCCTTAGCTCGTTGCTCTTGTGAGACTTTCTCATCGAAGCTTGATCTGCTTTCCAATGCCGCTATCTTGAATAAACTATTTTTCAAGAAAGATGGCATGTCGACTCACAATCACATTGTGATCTTCTGGAATGTAGAAATAATATCCTAATGACTCTTTAGGATATCCTATGAATCGAGCTCTAAAGGACCTAAAGTCTAACTTGTCCGCTTGTTGTCTTTTGACATGAGCCGGACAACCCCAAATTCTGAGATGACTCAGACTTGGTTTCTTACCATGCCATATCTCATACGGTGTGGTAGGAACGATTTTAGAAGGAACCCTATTCAGTAGATATAATTGCAAGTTAACAAATGAGTATCCCCAAAAAAAAAAATCAGGAAGGTCTGTGAAGCTCATCATGGATCGGACCATATCTAATAGAGTCTGATTTCTCCATTCTGAAACCCGTTGAGTTGAGGTGTTCCTGGTGGAGTCCATTGAGAGACTATGCCATTTTCTTTTGAGATAGTCTAGGAATTTTCGACTAAGGTATTCACCTCCTCGATCTGATCGAAGAACCTTAATGGGTTTTCCAGTTTGCTTTTTCTACTTCATGTCTGAATTCTTTGAACTTTTCAAAAGCTTCAGACTTGTGTCTCATAAGATACACATACCCATACCTAGATAAATCATCGGTAAAGGTTAATGAAGTAGACTAAAATTGCCTCTAGCCGGCACATCAAATGGGCCGCACACATCTAGTATGTACTAGGGCAAGAAGATCTGTGGCCCTTTCCCCATGTCCTACAAAAGGGAGCTTTAGTCATTTTGCCATTGAAGACAAGGATTCACAAATTGGATATGACTCAAAAGTCAATGGACTCAATAGCCCAGTTTTCTCCAATTTGTTAATCCCTATCTTCTGCTATATGACCTAATCTTAGGTGCCATAGATATCTATCATTTGGACTATCCCTAGGACATTTTGATTTTATGGCATTCACGTTTTGCTCGAAGTTAAAAATAGATACATCAACATGTAACTGATAAAGATCCATTAATAAGGAAATCCATTTGCAATTTTATTTCTTTCATAAAGAATGTTACAATGGTCCTTAAGAAAACTAATTACATAGCCTTCTAATGCAAGGCAAGAAATAGAAATCAAATTCCTGCTTGCTGCAGGCACAAAATAATAGTCTTTTAATACTTAAGTCTAAATCGGATGATAGTCGAAGAGGGTATGTTCCCATAGCCATAGCAGCAACCCTTGCTCCACTTCTAATGCATAGGATCACCTCACCATCCCTCAGCCTCCTGCTATTCTCATGACCCTGCATAGAAGTGCACAAGTGAGCACTAGAACCAGAGTCAAGCATCCAACTGGATGCAGAAGAAATCGTAAGGTTAGACTCAATAACGAGCATACCTCCAGAAGGACCTGCCTCCTTCTTCTTTAGGGTGGCCAGGTAAGTAGGGCAGTTCCACTTCCAGTGGCCATCATTGTTGCAATGGAAACACTTTCCTTTGTCAGCGGCTTTCTTCTTTGGCTCTACCTTTTTCTTTTTTTCTCCTTCCATCTTTTGCTTTTTCGCAGACTTCTTCTTCTTTCCAAAAGACTTTCTCTTGAAAGAAGTCCATTTCCATAGCAAGTACTGAGCCTTTAGAACCTTTCATGGAAAGCTCAGCGGTAACCAGCATGTTCATAAATTCGGCCAAGGAATTTTGAAGTTTATGCATATGGTAGTTCATGATGAACTGCCCATATGCATCAGTCAAGGATTGCAGAATTATATCATTCTGTCAGGTTCCAAGTCCAACCTCACTCCGAGCTTCTCAAGCTCTTCCAAGTCCTTGATCATCATCAGACAATGATCTTGGACTGACTGCCCATCACGCATCTTAGCCTTGAACAGTCATTTAGTGACTTGATACTTGGCTGTGCGACTCTGTTCACCAAACATCTCCTGTAGGTGAGCCAACATTTGGCGAGCAGTCCTGATATCTTCATGTTGGCACTGAAGCTCATCAGACATCGAGCCCAACATGTAGTATCTGGCCTTATTATCTTCGTCAGTCCACTTATCTAGAGATGCTCTCTGTTCAGCAGATGGATGAGCTGGTAAGGTGGGAGGGTCCTGGTCCAATACATGAGTTAACTTCTCAAAATCCCAAAATAATTTTGAAGTTCCGAAGCCAATCCTTATAATTTGGTCCGATCAGTCTATGGGTGTCCAGGATTCGTGCTAGTGGGTTGGATGCAGACATTTTCCTGTAGAGAGTCAAAGTTTCTAGTTAGATATTGTAATTAAGACTTAACCAATTTATTTAGAAATTTTATTTTTAAATAAATTAGCTCTCACTATTTTCTCGGATCCCTACACTCCCTCTGTAGAGATGCGAAAATCTCCATGATTATTGATTTCTAGTGGGTGGTGCGGTCCCACCGACTTACTCATCACCTCACCTAACAGTT
Organism: Cocos nucifera; assembly: GCA_006176705.1. Classification (NCBI taxonomy): domain Eukaryota; kingdom Viridiplantae; phylum Streptophyta; class Magnoliopsida; order Arecales; family Arecaceae; genus Cocos; species Cocos nucifera. Next base: position 105,239 of record QRFJ01002194.1, on the reverse strand, counting down.
ATTGGTGATGGGTTAGCCAATGAGGTGAACAACTCTTGTTCAATGATTCTCTAATCATGGTGCACCCAAACTTGGTCTCTAATTCATGAATCTCACCATGTCCAGAATATTGATCCACTCCTTAGTTAAGTCAGACCCACCATTTGCATAGATTGGATTTCCTAATTGAGTCTCTCACCGTATCCAAAATATTGAGCCCAATTCATCCTCCAGCCCGTAGCATCCAATGCCTAATAGACATGGTTGCATCTTTCTGGTGCAACTGAGCCACTGTAACCAGCTGAGAATAATCAACCTCAAGAAGGGCCCGCACATCTACAATGGTGGAAGACCTTTGACTTAATCTTTTCTTAGGAAGATTTGATTTAGGTCTCATTAAACTAGACTTGACATAGTCATAACCATTATGACTAACCTAGTGGCATGGGTTAGCTCAGATTATTGACCACCTCAGATCAGAACTGAGTCAACAAACATGGCCAGGTAAGTGAGATCGGTGGAAGGGATATGCCATTAACTCGATAAGAATGCATTCGAGTCGAGTAGCTCCCAATTAAAAATCAGTCAGTCGTATCTGCCAAACTTACCTTAGACACCAAATTATTGAGACAGAACCAATCGGGTTAGCCTATAATCCAGACTCTAACCACTGAGCCTAAATAGGTCTTAGCTTGATCGATCACTCATGTGACTCGATCTTGACCCAGACTTAATCCTATTAGGCTGGTCAATTTAAGCATTGTTGATCCCATCTAACCAACTCTTGATTTGGTTTGATCAACCGCTAGACCTAATTGAGCTACCCAAGCCCGAACCCAGATTTATGAATATGTCTTAGATCTAAAATTCTCAATTTTAGACCTAATTGATATGTCATAAACTTAATTCTTAATTAAGTTAGGGTTCTTAAATAAAACATGTAAATAAGATCCTAGAGTTTCAGGATCTAGGATTTTGCAGAAAGTAAGTTTTCAATTTTTGATTAAGGACGAATGCGCAGCACCCCTACACATCATAAGAACACCCCATCGAATGGGAGGAGAGGGTCTTTAAGCCCTACTTTATTCTTATGACTGGACGGCCAAGGGGAACACCTAAATCAGAAAAATAACTAATCTATAAAAACTAATTAAACCTAAGCATATATCTCATATAAAAAATTAGATCTAATTAAAACATGTTTTATGTATATCACATATATCATGCATGCATGTTTTTCAGATCTAAATTATCTCATAATCATCTAAAAAATTAAATTTAAATTTGATCTTATCAAATAAAATTTAATCTAGACCTATTTGCAGAACTATTCTACAACTAGTCTAAACATGCAACTATCATATCTCATATGAATAAATTAAATTTAATTTATTTCCTATTTTTAGATCTGATTATAACATTTATAATATTAGAAAATAAAAAATAAATAAATTTAAAAATCATATTTAATCAAATAAAAATATGATTATACTAGACCACATAGAACAATTCTATACCTAGTCTAGTTATGTATCTCATACACATTAGATCTAGATTTTAATTAATTTTAATTTTTTATTTTTTTAATTTTAGATCTAATTATATCTTATGTGATATCTAAAAATACTAATTAATTAGATTAAATCATATCTAAAAAAAATTATAAGAACCTGGCTCTGATACCAGTTGAAGAAAAATCCTTATTACTCGGGGTCAGGTTCGTTCAGATCTAATTGGATCGAAAGGCATATTTCAAAAATCACCTCTTAGATTTAGATCAATTCTAACATTTTTTAAATCTAATTTATGATCTAATAATTAAGAAAATAAAATTAAATTAATTTTGAATTAATTTTATCTTGATTCTGGGTAATCTGATTACCCATTGATGATCGTGTCGAAGCCCTGAGGTTCTGGATCTAGCCACGCAAGCGCTTGGCCTCTACCGATATCCACTCAAGTTGGATCTGGAGATCTTCTTTTTCTCTTTATTTTTTCCAAAAATTAGATTTGGATCTAATTTGGAGGATCTTCAAAACTTCTTCTAAAGATCGCCCGTCGTCTCTGCAGCAGTGCTGCCTTCTACCTTTTTCGTCAGCCTTTCCTTACCTGACTTGCACTAATCTGAAGGCCCAACTTCCTTGGGCGTGGAGAGGAGGGAGAGGGCCAGAAGGTGGCATGGAGAAGGAAGAGGGGCAGCCTTGGGGCATGGCTTGGAAGAGGAGTCCTCAATGTGGGTGTAGATAGAGTCTCTTTATAGACTCTGCTGTGCCATGCAGTGCTGCATCACCCTGGCCAATCATGTTGCTTCATGCAATTAGATCTAAATCTGATTGATGGGATGATATCATCTGATCCAATCAGATGAGAGACCCATAAGTTCATTCTTAGATGGTGCCTAAGACTGGTCAAAGTAGATACCCAAGGGCCACCTAAGTACAAACCAAGAAGCAACCTAGAGTCCCATCCATATGGGACTCCAGCATCCCTATCCATGGGCGCACACCATCCTAGGCATGTGCCCCCTTCTTTATAATTTCCAGAGAGGGGACAAGCACTTATTTGCTATCCAATAAGTGCATGACACATGGGCAGCTATCCAAGGATCAAAGGTCAACGTTTGACCAGTCAAAGTATAAGAATTAGCAGGTGATGGAAAATGGCAGGTGTTGTCTTAAATTTATCACATAAATTAAGACAATCCTTTTTTGACTTGGACAAGCTCTAGTCAGACTAGGTAAAGGTATTTGAGTGAGCACAAACTCATTTGGCTCAGTCGAGATAACTTTTATGATAGAAAAAGAAGAATGTTAGGCTCAATCATGTGCTAGCATGATTTCCTTGAACCTAATTGAATCTTATTCAAATCAATTAAATTGGATTAGTTTAATTGATGATATCCAGATCCAAACCCTTATTTGTGTGATCCAGTTAGGTTCAGTTCTATATGGTAATGGGATATGTCATGATCTTCATCGTCGACATCATCGAAACTTCTTTCGATGGATCAGAACTCTTCTGATTCAGTCAGCTTAGAATGATCGATCATCTAAATCATTCTAATTGCTCCCAAAATCTACCAGTGACACCTAACAGCATATGGTAGCAACCTATCAAAACTGAAAATGAATCTCTTAGTGTAGCTACCTGTGTGATTAAGTTCTTCTATCTTGAGCACCGATCAGATTACGGTTAAGGTGAACTCGTCAAACCCTAATTTCTATCATATGATTTAATCATTCGACTCAAATCCGATGTAAAAACCTTAATAGAAACTCTTTCTATTAATTCACACTCTCTGCCATGACCATAGGCTTATGGACTTGATTCTCATGATCATCACAGGGTTGCTCCTCATCCACCGAGGTAGATAGATTCTGTCTTGGTGCAATCCAATTCCTACAATGAACATGCTATAGCCAACATACACCTCAGGGTTCCGAATGGCTAGGAGATCGAGTCATGGTGTAGTCAAACTATAACACCCTCAAGATGAATTGCCGATTCACCTCAGGTCAAAGAACCAGACACACCACTGCAGCATCGAGTCAGTCATTGACGAAAAGGTAGACTTTTTATGAGTACTCGAGATGGTCATGCTCAGTGCCCTCATTCTCTAACGAGTACCTATACTCTTGCTCTGATGTCTCTACATCGTAGACTTAAGACTCATCTACTACAAAGAAGCGATTATACACTAACCTTCTGGATCAATCACCGTCCTCATGATGATCCGACGGTTAGGAGCATTTTATGAGTTAATAAATAAAAATTTATGTCTTAAAATTTTAACTCTTGAAAATATGAATTATTATTACCATTAACTCAAGGGATGTATCACAGACACTAAATACAGTTATGTGATAGAAAATAATCTATTTTATTATTTATAGTTAAAATTATAATTTTGCCCTTAGAAGTGTATTATAAATGTCAGCCAATTCTAGCTTCTAGGGCACACATATCTAACATAGATATGGCATTTATCTCTTCAAAATGATGTGCCCTTGCACACCTGAGGAGACTGAATGCATGAGCAAGATCCCTTATGCTTCAGTAATAGGGAGCCTCATGTATGCCATGCTATGTACACGATCTAATATTGCCCATGCTGTGTGTCACAAGCTAGTATCAGTCAAATCCCGACAAAGAGAACTGGACTTCTGTGAAATGTATCCTTAGGTACTAGAGAAGGAGTAAGGATATGTTTCTAATCTTTGGTAATGGAGAACTTCAGGTCCAGTGGTATATAGACTCAGATTTTATATCTGATATAGATGATCGAAAGTTGACATCTAAAAGTCTATTTATGTGCAATGGTGGTGCTATTTGTTGGAAGAGTTTTAAGTAGATAATGATAGCAGCCTCCACCATAAAAGCATAATACATCATTGCATCGAAAGCTATGAAGGAGGCATTCTGGTATAAAAAATTCATCGCAAAGATTGAAGTGATGCCATTGGGTGCCATCCCTCTGTACTGCGACAACAATGGCACTGTAGCCTTTACTAAGGAGCCCAGGTATCACCAAAAATCCAAGCATATGGAGTGGCGATTCCACCTATTGTGTGATTACCTCGAGAAGGGAAACATTGAGGTCAAGATAGTTGACACCGTAGATAATGCGGCTGACCTGCTAACGAAGCTATTAGGATGGCAGAAGATCAAAGCCCATCTTAAGAAGATGAGACTTAGATTTGTAGCTAATTGGCTTTAGGTCAAGTGGATGTTTGTTAGATGTGTGTCTTAGAAGCCAAATTAGCTAAACACTTATAATACACTTCTAGGGGTTATTTTATAATTTTGACTATAAATTAATAAAATAGTTATTTTCTATCACAGTATGTATTTAAAGTGTCTGTGATACATTCATTGAATTAATTATTATGATAATTCATATTTTTAAGAGTAGAAAATTTAAGATAAATTTTCATAATTAACTCATAAATTACTTCTGACCATAGGATCATCATGAGGATGGTGATTGATATAGAAGGTTGGTATACGATCCCTTCCTTAGGATAGATGAGTCTTGAGTCTATTGTGTGGAGACATTGAAGCGAGAGTATAAGTACTCGTTAGAGAATGAGGGCACTGAGTGTGACCACCTTGAGCAGTCATATGGGAGTCTACCATCTCATTGATGATTGGCTCGATGCTGTAATGGTGTGTCTAATTCTTTGACCTGAGATGCATCGATAGTTCACCTTGAGGGTGTTATAGTTTGACTACACCATAACTCAATCTCTTACGTATTCAAAATTCTAAGGTGTATGTTGCCTATAGCATGTTCATTTTAGGAATTAGATTGCACCAATAGGAAATCTATCTACCTCGGTAGATGATGAGTAGTCTTATAATGATCATGAGATTGAGTCCTTAAGCCTATGGCCATAGCAGTGTAAAGATGACAGAAAGAGTTTATATTAGGGTTTCATATTGAACTTGAATCAAATGACTAATTTATATGACGGATGTTGGATTTGACGAGTTCACCTTAATCCTAATCCTGTCGGGGCTCAAGATAGAAGAACCCAATCACATAGGTAGCTGCATCGAGAGGTTTGCTTTCAGGTCTTATAGGTTACCATCATTTATTGTTAGATGTCACTGATGGATTTTAGAAGCAATTAGAATAATTTTGATGATCGATCATTCTAATTATGTAAATCGAAAAAGTTCTGATCCATCGAAAGGTGTTTCAATGATATCGATGATAGACGTGACATATCCTATTACCATATGAAACTAAACCTAACTGGATCATAAAAATAAGGATTTGAATCTGGATGTGATCAATTGGGCTTACGTTGTTCGATTGATTTAGATTAGATCCAATCAGGCTTAAGAAAATCGTGCTAGCACATGATTGAGCCCGACATTCTCCTTCTACAATTTTTCTGATCTATCTCTATTGAGTCAAATTTGATTTGACTCATCCCTGGATTGTAAATGAATTTATTTTCATCTAGCTGAGACTTGTCCAGATCAGGTTAATTCTTGAAATAAATCCATTCTGAAATGCAATTGGACTAGGGCCAATAGTTGACCCAATTAAGACAATTAAGTGACATAGGATTAGAGCCTTCTAGAAACTTTTCTTCTCTAATTTTTAGATATGTGATAGAATGTGAGTCATACTTTGGGTGTGCCAAATTTGGTGATTTTTGAAGCCACCTAGATTGGGTTGAGATAAAGTTTGATTTGTATCATACTCTTGGGGGAAGAGTCCTAGGTGCCCTAGACTCTTCCCTATCCCTTCATGCTGTCACCATTGGTCAACTAAACCTAATAGAAATCAGGTTGGGGATGTAGGCTATCAGCTCTAGAGTCCTAAGTTATCAAGCATTTTGATTGCTTGATGAAATGGGACTCTAAGGTGGCGTAGGAGTCTATTTAAAGACCTTGCGCCCTAGGGCTTTTAATTTTGGATCACCACGCCCATATGCTGCCATCATAAACCTCCTCCATGGCCCATCTAGAGCTCCTCCCTCTCTTGTCCACATCCAAATCAGAGTTGGTGAGGTTTTAGCCAACAAAAGATGAGAAAAGCTAAAGATAAAACAACATAGGGCGATCTAGATCAAGAGATAGGGTGCTACCATTAAAATTTGTTTGAAGGCTTCATAAATCAGATCTAGATCTAAATTTTAAGATTAGATCCATGAGGAGAGTATGTCCAGATCTATCCAAAGTGGACTCCGATAGAGGCCAGGCAATTGAGTGGCTACATCTAGAACCCTGGGTGACAACAAATCATTAACAGGGTAAAAGCTGTTTACCCAACCAAGATAAGAAAATTAAATCAGATTTAATTTTAATTTTAATTTTTAATATTAGATCTAAAGGATTAGATTCGAGATGTCTTAGATCTAATTAAAATTTTTAAAAAAAAATTTAAAATATTTGAACGATCCTGTGGCAAAAAATATGATTTTTCCTTCACTCAACTCACCCTAACTATAGTAGTGAGTAGAGTTTATTTTTAACCGCCTATGATAGCAATCAAATTTTGGCACCACTGCTAGAGATCATGTTTTAGTTGCTTTGAATCTAAATAATAATAATAATAAACTTAAAAAAAAATTTTGCTTTATTTTCATTGCAAATTTACTGCTATTTACTCTTTTTTAATTTTTGGCTTATATTGCTTTTCATATATGGTTGATTTACTACTTTTTAGCTAGATTACTTTGAAAAAATTTTCTACTCCCTGTAGCCTATTGATTTACTACTTTTATAACTTAGAATAATTTACTACTCAAAAAGTAGATTTGATTTCTTGCCTTATTTGTAGGTTACCCAGTTGTCTTTTAATCTTAAGATAATTTACATTCCATTTAGTTAGATTTTCAAAATCCTCAAATCTAATTAACTAATTTAAAATTTTCCACTTATTCCTTCTTGCTTAAAAACAATGTAACATAAAAAGAAAAAACAAGGACACCACATAATACTTAACTAAAATAGAGGAACTTATTTAAACTTAAAACCTTCTTACTTGTATTGGACATCCTTTCTTTTTGCATTGCATAGTTCCATAAAATATCTTAAGGGTATAACCCATAAATAACATAAGGTGGGGATTTCATCACTCTCCCTTGGCCCACAAACCACCATCCTACATTTGCATTAACCAAAGCCTTTTAAATTAAAATTAATTAGATGTTGGTCTTAGGAATTTTGTGCTTAATAAGACAAGAAGCCCAAGAGTTAGATCAGGTTTGGATTGGTTAATTGATCAGTGTCAAAGGCAAGTAGTTTAAGAAGGTGGTTTTCAATTGGTTCCATTGTCTAACCTGACCAACTCAGTTGGTGTCTAAGAAAAGCAATAAATAGGAAACCTCCCACATCTTACACTTACCTGGTTGAGTCAGTCAGTTAATCTTTGACTTGAGGTGCTCAAAGGCAGTCTTGGAAGTTAGGAGCTATTTAGATCTAGGTTAACCCTAAGGGAGAGAGTCCATGCTCTTTTGACTTGATTGTAATTAATATCAAACTCTAATTAAATTATATTCTTTCTTATCTTAGCTTTAGGATTTATGAGGTTCTCTTCTTTAGAATTTTGTTCTCTCTTTCTTTCCCTCTTCTCCTCTTCTCTTAGAAAAAGGAAATGAATAAAGATTTATTATGAAAAATAGCTGTAAGGATGTATGCTTGGTTGTAAATAATTACATCCTGAAATCTAACCTTTAGACCCTGAAATAGAATGAACAATCAGAACTATCCAAGCTAGAATCATGGATCGCAATCATGAGACTGATCCACCATGCCAATTAAGTGAGTACTTCACTCCTTCGTCAAATGCCTACTCCTCGTGTATCCAAGTACCTTTTATAGAAGCAACTCAATATGAGATTAAGTCTAGGGTCATTTAAATGTTACCATCTTTCTATGGACTTAGTAATGAGGATCTGTACAAACTTCTGGATGAATTTCTTAAGATATGTTCTACCGTTAAAATTCAAAATCTCTCTGATGAAGCCCTTAGATTGAAATTATTTTCCTTTTTACTTAAAGACAAGGCCAAATAGTAGCTGCATTCATTAGATTTCATAACTATATCAACCTGAGACCAATTACAAAAAGAATTTCTTAAGAAATATTTTTCAATTAGAAAAATAAACCAAATTAGAAAAGTCAAAACTAGTTTTTCTCAATTAGAGGGAGAGATGTTCCACGAAACTTGGAAAAGGCTTAAAGACTTCATTCGCAAGTGCCCACACCATGCCATACCTAAATGGCAATTGATCCAGTGCTTTTATGATGGATTATCAGAAAAACATAGATAAATAGTTGATTCCTCCTATGGTGGAAATTCATGCGAAAGAGTGAGGATGAAGCTTGGCAGTTATTCAAGACATTGAGAGAAAATTTCTTACATTATATATTTGCCATGTCTAAAAAGCTCCCAGGATAGGATTCAAAAGAGATGGAATGTATGAGGTAAGCTGCTCTATAGACATCCATAACAAGGTGGATGCACTATCCTAGAAACTTGATCGACTACTGCAAGTCAGTCACATCTCTATTAGATGTGTGCCTTAGAAGCCACATTGGCTGACACTTATAATACACTTCTAAGAATAATTTTATAATTTTAAATTTAAATTAATAAAAATATTATTTTCTATCATAGTATGTATTTAAAGTGTCTATGATATATTCTTTAAGTTAATGGTAATGATAATTAATATTTTTAAGAGTTAAAAATTGAAGACATGAATTTTTATAATAAACTCATAAACTGCTCTCGATCGTAGGATTATCACGAGGATGGTGATGGATCCAAAAGGTAGGTATACGATCACTTTTTTAGGATAGATGTATCTTAAATATATGGTGTGGAGATACTGAAGTAAGAGTACAGATACTCATTAGAGAATGAGGGCACTGAGTGTGACCACCTCGAACAGTCATAAAAAAATCTACCTTCTCAATGATGATTGGCTCGATGCTGCAGTAGGTGTGTTTGGTTCTTTGACTTGAGGTGCATCGACAGTTCACCTTGAGGTTGTTATAGTTTGACTACACCATAACTCGGTCTCCTAGCCATTCAAAATCCTAAGGTGTATGTTGGCTATAGCATGTTCATTGTAAGAATTGAATTGCACCAATAAGAGATCTATCTACCTCGGTAGATAAGAAGTAGCCCTATGATAATCACGAGATTGAGTCCTTAAGCCCATGGCCATGGTAGAGTAAAGATGATAGAAAGAGTTTCTATTAGGATTTCACGTTGGACTCAAATCGAATGATTAATTCATATGATGGATATTGGGTTTGACGAGTTCACCTTTACACTAATCTTATCGGGGCTCAAGATAGAAGAACCGAATCACATACGTAATTACACTGAGAGGTTCATTTTTAGTTTTGATGGATTACCACCATATACTGCTAGGTATCACTGGTGGATTTTGGGAGCAATTAGATTAATTTTGATGATCAATCATTCTAATTGTATGAATCAGAAAAATTTTGGTCCATCAAAAGATGTTTCGATCATGTCGATGATGGAGATCATGACATGTCTCATTACCATATAGAATTGAACCTAACTAGATCACACAAATAAGAGTTTGAGTCTAGATGTCATCAATTGAGCTAACCTAGTTTGATTGATTTAGTTTAGATCCAATCAGGTTCAAGGTAATCGTGCTAGCACATGATTGAGCCTAACTTTCTCCTTCTATAATTTTTTTGATTCATCGCAACTTATTCAAATTTTATTTGAATCATTCTTGTATTTTGAATGGATTTATTTTTATCTGACTGAAATAAGTCTAGGTTAGATTAATTATAGAAATTAAATCTATTCATAGTCAAATTGGACTAGGTTCAAAATTTGACCTAATTGAGATATTTGAGGGTCACCTGATTGGAGGATTTTAAAAAATTCTATGGAAATCCTTTTCATCTAATTTTTGGATATGTGATAGCGCATGAGATTAATATTTGGTGTACTAAATTTTGTGATTTCTGAAGGTGCCTAGATTGAGTTATGGTAGAGTTTGATTTGGATTAAACTCTTGAGGGAAGAGTCTTAGTCACAGTGGACTCTTCCTTATCTACTCATGCCACCACCTTCCAAATTGATTTTTGGCATCAAAATTTGATGGGATCTTGGGATTTTCGTGGAGATCCAGTCTAGGAGTCCCAATGATCAAATAAATGAGGATTTTGGTCAAAGAGGAACTCTAACTTAGTGCTATGCTTTTGTATAAGAAACTTTATGCCAAGGCTCTTCATAGAAAAATAATTTTCATACCTATTGGTGCAGAATCTGGTCAATGTCGGATGGAGCTGGAGTTGAGGAATAGGTCACCGTCGGTGACCTACAAAATAAAGTTGCATCTAGAGTCGATGGTGGTGGCTCTGGTAGGATCCTCCGATGATCAAGTCAGCTCTTCTGGGCAATGAAAATGGAGTGCTCAGAAAATAGTTCAGTAGAGTTTTAGGAGGGAGAAGAGAGCTTCAAGAAAATGTATCTGGAGGGTCCCTTTTTATGAAAGGAGCCTATAGTGGATTGATAGTGATAGCCATACCATTGGATAGTGGGCCGCTCGGGGTCGCATGTGGTTTGGTATAGAGAGGGAGAGGTCTCGCCTATAACAGACTGATAGTGACAGCCATAACTGTTCGGTAGTGGGCCGCTTGGGACCGCATGGAGTTTACTATGGAGAGAGAGATGTTGTTGGACCGATAGTGACCATTCGTTGAGTTTTAATAGTCATAGTTCGGAGGAAGCAGGCATTGGTTTATGAAGAACTTTGACATATATCAATTCTAGAAGAGTTCGGACTCTTGAAGGGAATACGGCTAGAGGGGATCATCTGAAAGGAATACTACTTAAAATCTGGAAGTAATCCATTGGAGGAATCTAGATGAAGTTTGGCTGAAGGAGAAGTCCAGAAGGAGTTTGGCTCCAATAGGAATCTGACCGAAGGAGAAGTTTGGAAGGAGTTCGGCTCGTGGAGGTATCCGACTGAAGGAGAAGTCCAGAAGGAATCCGATTGAAGAAGAAGTTCGAAAGGAGTTCGGCTCTTGGAGGTATCCGACTGAAGGAGAAGTCCAAAAGGTGTTCGGATCCTATAAAAATCTGACTGAAGGAGAGGTTCAGAAGGAGTTTGGCTCCTAAAGGTATCCAACTGATGGAGAGGTCCAAAAGGAGTTTGGCTTCTGAAGGTATCCGATTAAAGGAGAAGTTCTGAAGGAGTTCGACTAATGGAGAAGTCTTGAAGGATTCTGGCTGATGGAGATGTTCGGATTGAGTTTGGCCGCTGTAGGAGTTCGAAAGGGGTTTGACCATTAGAGGAGTTTGGCTGCTTGAAGGTGTTTGACTAGGGTTCAACCTCTGAAGGAGTTCGGCCGCCTGAAGAAGTTCAATCGGGGTTCAACCACTATAGGGAGAATTCTCGATCGAAGCTCTTTCGTGATTACCAGTTGCATTAGGCGACTCCGACAGGAGTGGAGTTTATCCTCAATAATAGTCCCCCCACTCTCGAATTCAAAATTCGAAGGAAAAAAGTACCAAAAAGATGACTGCCGAAGTCCTTTTTTAGGCTCTGCATGTATTCAGATTGAAGCTTGGGGGAGATCTTATCTCCAACTGAGGTTGAAAAAGATCTTATCTCCTATTGACATTGATGTTGATACTCGAAAGAGATCTTATCTCCAGTTGAGGTTGAAGAAGATCTTATCTTCTATTGATGTTGAAGTTGAAGCTCGAGAGAGATCTTATCTTCAGCCGAGGTTGAAGGAGATCTTATCTCCTATTGAGCTTCATGTTGAAGCTCGGAGAAGATCTTATCTCCAGCCGAGGTTAAAAGGAGATCTTATCTCCTCTCGAAGATTTTGGAAGCTCGGGGAGATCTTATCTCCAGTCGAGGTTGAAGAAGATCTTATCTCCTGTTGACGTTGACGTTGAAGCTCGGGAGAACTTATCTACAGCCGAGGTTGATGGAGATCTATCTCCTATTGATGATTGAAGTCGGAAGGTAGATCTTATTCTCTAGCCAAGTCGGGGCCTCTCTTCTCATCTCACCAAAAATGAACGAGCCCTTCCACTTTGCTCACATTAGGATGAGGTTCTCCTCCTATTCCTAATGGACTGTACGGTTACATTAGGTTCTCCTCCTATTTAACTGGCTGTAAGAATATATAAGGGCCATTATCAGGGCCTCTTCCCTCTCTTATCTAAAACGAATGAGGCCTTCTTGCTCACATTAGGATGAGGTTATCATCTTATTCCTAATGGACTATACGGTTACATTAGGGCCATTGTCAGGGCCTCTCTCCTCATCTCCTCTAAAATGAATGAGGCTTTCGACTTTGCTCACATTAGGGTGAGGTTCTTCTCTAGTTCCTAATAGGCTGTAGGGGCACATAAGGGCCGTTGTCAGGGCCTCTCCCCATCATCTCATCTAAAATGAATGAGGCCTTCGACTTTGCTCATGTTAGGATGAGGTTCTCCTCCTGTTCCTAACAGACTGTAGGGGCACATAAGGGCCATTATCAGGGCCTCTTCCCTCATCTCATCTAAAATTAATGAGATCTTTGACTTTGCTCACGTTAGGATGAGGTTCTCCTCCTGTTCCTAACATGACAATAGGAGCATAGATGGGCCGTTGAATGGGCCTCTCTCCTCTTTCTATCTTAAATAATCGAAGGTTTTCGACTTGCTCATGTTAGGATGAGGTTCTCCTTCTGTTCCTAACATGATAGTAAGGGCACAGATGGGCCATTGAGTGGGCCTCTTCCCTCCTATCTTAAATAATCGGAAGTCTTTGACTTGCTCATGATAGGATGAGGTTCTCCTCCTATTTCTAGCAAGGCCACTTTCGATTGCTTCTTTTCTATCATCACATAGCTTTTGCATTAAGAAACCATAATATTGAAATGGAGGAGTTTTATTGAAGAAAAATTACTGGTAGTACATCCTCACATTTTTTGAATTCTAAGGTCGTGAAAGTGTTGTTCCTCTGAGCTTCTTCAGATGATAAGTTTCAGGCCAGACAACCTCCTCTAAACTCCTCTTCTGTCGATGTCCAATCTGATGCTTAGCCTACTGCAACAACCTCTTCTATTTCATATGGGCCTTTCCAATTTAGAGCAAATTTCTCCTAGCTCTAAGACTGAGAGCTGGTGGCTTGCCAAAGCACTAAATCCCCTAGAGATAGTGTTGATAATGCCAAGAGGTGGCCAATCTTCTTGTTGTTTCTCCCTCCTTGGTGGTTCTGACTGTGATAGTGCCCTCGATCGATCTTCACTTACTTCAAGTTGGCATTTGAGAAATCATCCCAGTCGGCCTCTCCTGATGAGCTCCTCGATCTCATCTTGGAGCTGAATGCATTCTTTAGTATCATGGCAGTGGTCATGATGGTAGAAGTAGTATTTACTAGGATTGCACTTGCTGGGGTGAGTGCGCATCCTTTCAGGCCTCGGTAGTTGCTCCTTGATCTCCATCAACATTTGTATTTTTGGAGCATTGAGGGGGACATAGTTGTGAAACCTTCTGAGGGAAGAACTTCTTTGCACCCTTCTATCGAGGATTCTTTGACGATCAGCTCGAGGAGGAGTTCGGGCTTGCTTGCACTTGGGGGAGTCTGTTAGCATAGCCAAACTTCATTCAATCCTTCATTAGCTGCGAGTTTGTTAGACTTGTCCACCCATCGCTCTCCTGTGGCTTTCTCATCCTTCAACTTGAAGAATTCTTTCGCTCGGGCATATCCTTCGACCCAAGCTAGCAAATCGACAAAGTTCCTAGGATACTTCTTCTCCAGAAGGAACAGCAAATTATTCTTCTAAAGGCTGCCCTTGAGCACGGCCACTACAACAGACTCATCCAGGTTTCTAACCTTCAATGCAGCAGCATTAAACCAGGTGACGTTAGCCCAGATAGATTCTCCCTTCTTCTGCTTGATATTCATTAGAAAATTCGATCCTCGGTGGGGACATCGACCATTAACGAAGTGAGCCACAAACTGATGTCTTATCTGGTCAAAGGAGAAGATCGTACCCGATTTCAATGTTGAGTACCAATTTTTTACTGCTCCCTTTAAGGTAGATGGAAAAGCTCGGCATAAGATGGCATCTAGTGTGCCGTGGAGTAGCATCATGATCTAGAAGGCCTCTAGGTGATCGACCAGATCAGAGGTTCCATCATAGCATTCAAATTGGAGGAGCTTGAAGTTCGACAGAATTAGCTCTTGCGTAATATGGAGAGAGAAAGAAAGATCGGTGCAGACATCATCATGGCGAGCCAGGGCAACGCGGCGGAGTTCATCAATCCATCGATCCATCTTCCATAGTTTTTGATCAAGGACATCATCTCGATCGTAGATCTGGGAAGGCTTCTAGCTGTAGATGGGGAAGGTCTCTTTCAGAGAAGAATCATGATTCGGATAAGGATCCTCTGCTCTCTTTTTTGCCTTCTTGAAAGAAAGAACCTATTTCCCAGATCTGGTTCGTTCAGATTTGATTTGATCAAGAGGAATATTTTTAAAAAAATTTTCTCTTAGATCTAAATCAAATCTGATGCATTTTAGATCTTATTTGATAGATCTAATAAAATAAAATAAAATTAAAATAAATTAAATTAGATTTAATTTATATCTTGTTCTTGGGTAATCTAATTATCCTATGATGATCCTGCTAATTGCATGAGATTCTGGATGAAGCTATGCAATCGCCTGACCTCTACCGATATCCACTTGGGTAGGATCTGAATATCTCTTTCTTCTCGATCTATCCTCCAAAGATTAGATTTGGATCTGATCTTGAAGGTCTTTAAAGTAACTTTGGAAGATTTGATGTCGTCTCTTGTAGTAGTGCTGCCTTCTTCCTTTCTTGTTGCCTTTCTCTTGCCTGGATCGCACCAAACTTGAGCCCAAAGCCTCTTGGGTGTGGAAAGGAGAGAGAGGATCTAAGGAAGTTATGGAGGAGAGAGGGAGAGAGCAATGTGGCATGGGCAAAGCGAGAAGTCCTTAAAGCTAGGCGCAGACAAGGTTTATATAGACCCTACTGTGCCATGCAGTGCCACATCATCTTGGCCAATCACATCTCTTCATGCAATCAGATCTAAATCTGATTGGCAAGATGATATCACCTGATCCAATTAGATGAGAGCCCCTCTCCAACATCGTTATATGGTGCCAAGACTGATCAAAGCAGAGTCCTTTGGTGCCACCTAGTTTGATTCCAAGAAGCAACCTAGAGTCCCATCTGTATGGGACTCCAGGCATCCCTATCCTTAGGTGCACGCCACCCTAGGCATGTGCCCCCTTCTTTCATCTTTCTAGCAAGGAGATAAGCTCCTATCTGCTCTCCTATGGGTGCATGACATTTGGGCAGATGTCTAAGTATCAAAGGCGAACATTTGACCAAAGTCAAAGGACAAGAATTAGCAGATAATGAAAAATGGTAGGTATTGTCTGAAATTTATCTCATAAATTAATATAATCCTTTTCTAATCTAGACAAGCTCCAGTCAGACTAAGTAAAGGTATCTGAGTGAGCACAAATATATTTGGCTCAGTCGAGACAACTTTTAATGATTGTAGAAGGAGAACATTAGGCTCAATCGTGTGCTAGCATGATTTTCTTGAACCTAATTGAATCTAATTCAAATCAATTGAACTAGGTTAGTCCAATTGATAATATCCAAATCCAAACCCTTGTTTATGTGACCCAGTTAGGTTCAGTTCTATACAATAATGGGGTATGTCGTGATTACTATCATCGACATCATCTAAACACCTTCCAATGGATCAGAACTTTTCTAATTTAGATAACTAGAATGATCGATCATCCAAATCATTCTAATTGCTCCTAAAATCCACCAGTGACACCCAGCAGTATATGGTTGCAATCCATCAAAATTGAAAAATGAACCTCTTGGTGCAGTCACATGTGTGATTAAGTTCTTCTAGCTTGAGCCCTGATCAGATTAGGGTTAAGGTGAACTCATCAAACCCTAATTTCTGTTATATGATTTAATCATTTGATTTAAGTTCGATGTGAAAACCTTAATAGAAACTCTTTCTATTATTTCACTCTGCCATGGCCATGGGTTTATGGACTTGATTCTCATGATTATCATAGGGCTGCTCCTCATCTACCGAGGTTGATAGATTCTCTCTTGGTGCAATCAAATTCCTACAATGAACATGCTATAGCCAACATACACCTCAGGATTCCGAATGGCTAGGAGATTGAGTCATGGTGTAGTCAAACTATAACACCCTCAAGGTGAACTACCGATGCACCTCAGGTCAAAGAATTAGACACACCACTATAGCTTTGAGCCAATCATCGATGAGAAGGTACACTTTCTTATGACTGCTCGAGGTAGTCACGCTCAGTTTCCTCATTCTCTAACGAGTACCTATACTCTCGCTCCGGTGTTTCTATATTGTAGACTCAAGACTCATCTACTATAAAAAAGCAATTCTATACCAACCTTTCGGATCAATCATCATTCTTATGATGATCCTACGGTCGGAAGCATTTTACGAGTTAATAACGAAAATTCATGTCTTAAAGTTTCAACTCTTGAAAATAAGAATTATCATTACCATTAACTCAAGGATTGTATCACAGATACTAAATACACATTGTGATAAAAAATAACTCATTTTGTTATTTATAATCAAAATTATGATTTTGCCCTTAGAAGTATACAACAAGTGTCAATCAATTCTAACTTCTAGGATACACATATCTAACAAACTTCCACTTGACCTAGAGTCAATTGGCTACAAATCTAAGTTCCATCTCCTCAAGATGGGCTTTGATCTTCTGCTGGCCCAACGGCTTTGTGAGTAGGTCCACTGCATTATCTGCGGAGTCAACTCTCTTAACCTCAACGTAACCCTTCTCGAAGTAATCACGGATGAGGTGGTATTGTCGCTCGATGTGCTTGAATTTTTGATGAGACATTAGCTCCTTAGTAAGGGCTATGATACCATTATTATCATAGTATAGAGGAATGGCATCTGATGGCATCACTCCGATCTCTACAGCAAATTTTTTGTTCCAGAATGCCTCCTTCGCAGCTTCTGATGTAGCATTGTATTCTACTTTCATGGTAGAATCAGCTATTACTATCTGCTTGGAACTCTTCCCACTGACAGCACCACCATTACACACAAATAGACTCTCAGATGTCGACTTTCGATTATCTACATTGGACATAAATCCGAGTCTGTATACCCTTGGACATGGAGTTCTCCATTACCAAAAATCAACAACATATCCTTAGTTCTTCTCAAGTACTTGAGAATACATTTCACAGAAGTCCAGTGTTCTTCACCTGGATTCGATTGATATCTGCTCGTGACACTCACAACATGGGCTTATCAGGTTGCGTACATAATATGTTATACATGAGGCTCTCTATTGCTAAAGCATAAGGGATCTTGCTCATGCATTCTATCTCCTCAAGTGTGCTAGGGCACATCTTCTTGCAGAGATGAATGCCATGTCTGAAGGATACCAAACCCCTCTTAAAGTTTTTCCTGCTAAACCTCTTTAGTACTTCTTCTATGTACATCTTTTGTGAAAGTCCTCACATCCTATTCGGTCTATCTCTATAGACTTTAATTCCTAGAATATAGAATGCTTCTCCTAGGTCTTTCATGGAGAATTCTTTTGATAACCATATTTTAACTATGGTCAACATGTGAATATCATTCTCAATAAGAATGATATCATCCACGTACAATACGAGGAAGACAACAACGCTCCTATTGACCTTTTGAAGACACATGGTTTCTCCTAATTTTTGACGAAACCGAACAATTTGATCACATCATTAAAATATGTATTCCAACTTCAAGATGCTTGCTTAAGTCCATATATGAACCTTTGCAGTTTGCATACCTTGTGATCAACATCACTGGATGAGAAACCTAGCGGCTATTCTATAAAGATATCTTCCTCAAGGTATTCATTTAAGAATGCCATTTTCACGTCCATTTGCCATTTTCATAGTCAAAATAGGCTGCAATAGCAAGTGTGTGGATGGATTTTAGCATAGCTACTGGCAAAAAGATATCCTGATAGTCAATGCCTTCGCATTGACTATACCCTTTTGCCACTAATCTAGCTTTGAATGTCTCCACATTCCCATCTACACCAATCCTTCTCTTGAAGATCCATTTACACCCAATAGGTACTATACATTCTGATGGACCTACCAAGGTCCAGACTTGGTTTGAGTGAATCGAGTTAATTTCTAACTTTATTGCCTCTAACCATTTCTCAAAGTTGATATCCAACATCGCCTCATCATAGGTATTGGGATCATCACCATGAACTCCATTACCTACGAGGAATATTTTCTCTACTTCCTCTAAAATTGTACCTAAGTACCTCTCAGGAGGATGGAAAACCCTTTTCGATCTACGAGATGGAGGAGGTAGTGATTGTATTGGCTCAGCCTAATTTGGTTCCATTTGGTCCTTAGCTCGTTGCTCTTGTGAGACTTTCTCCTCGAGCATGATTTGCTTTCCAATGCCTCCATCTTGAATAAACTATTCTTTTAGAAAGATGGCATGTTGACAACACAATCACATTATGATCTTCTCAATATAGAAATAGTATCCTAATGATTCTTTAGGATATTCTATAAATCGAGCTCCAAAGGACCTAAAGTCTAACTTGTCCATTTGTTGTCTTTTGACATAAGTCGGACAACTCCAAATTCTATGATAACTCAGACTTGGTTTCTTACCATGTCATATCTCATACGGTGTGGTAGGAATGGTTTTAGAAGGAACTCTATTCAGTAGGTATATTGCAGTTAACAAACTATGTCCTCAAAGAAAATTAGGAAGATCTATGAAGCTTATCATGGATCGAACCATATCTAATAGGGTCCGATTCCTCCGTTCTGAATCCCCATTGAGATGAGGTATTCTAGGTGGAGTCCCTTGAGGGATTATACCATTTTTCTTGAGATAGTCTAAAAATTTCTAACTAAGGTATTCACCTTCTCGATCTGATTGAAGAATCTTAATGGGTTTTCTAGTTTGCTTCTCTACTTCATGTCTAAATTCCATGAACTTTTCAAAAGATTTAGACTTATGTCTCATGAGATACACATACCCATACCTAGATAAATCATCGGTAAAGGTTACGAAGTAGACAAAGTTGCCTCTAGCCGGCACATCAAATGGGCCACACACATCAGTATGTACTAGGGCAAGAAGATATGTGGCTCTTTCCCTATTTCCTATAAAAGAAAGCTTAGTCATTTTGCCATGAAGACAAGATTCATAAATTGGATGTGACTCGAAAGTTAATGGACTCAATAGTCTAATTTTCTCTAATTTGTTAACCCTATCTTCTGCTATATGACCTAGTCTTAGGTGCCATAGATATCTATCATTTGGACTATCCCTAGGTCGTTTCATGGCATTCACATTTTGCTCGATATTAAAAATAGATACATCAATATGTAACTGATAAAGACCGTTTATAAGAAAACCACTTGTAATTTTATTTCTTTCATAAAGAATATTATAATAGTCCTTAAGAAAATTAATTATATAGCCTTCTAGTGGTAGGCATGAAATAGAAATCAAATTTCTGCTTGCTGTAGGCACATAATAACAATCTTTTAATACTAAGTATAAACCAGATGGTAGTTGAAGAGGGTATATTTTCATAGCTACAGCATTAACTCTTGCTCCATTTTTTATGCATAGGATCATCTCACCATCCCTCAGCCTTCTGTTATCCTCAAGACCCTGCATGGAAGTGCCCAAATGAGCACTAGAACCAGAGTCAAGCACCCAACTTGATGTAGAAGAAATCGTAAGGTTAGAATCAACAACGAGCATACCTCTAGAAGGACCTGCCTCCTTCTTATTCTTTAAGGTGGCTAGGTATGTAGGGCAGTTCTGCTTCTAGTGGCCGTTAGTGTTACAATGAAAATACTTTTCTCTATCAACAGCCTTCTTCTTCAGCTTTGCCTTTTTCTTCTTTCCTCCTTTCACCTTTTATCTTTTCATAGACTTCCTTTTCTTTCCAAAAGACTTTCTCTTAAAAGAAGTCCATTCTATAGCAAGCACTAAGCCTTTAGAATCTATCATAGAAAGCTCAATAGTAACCAGCATGTTCATAAGCTCGACTAGAAAATTTTGAAGTTTATGCATATGGTAGTTTATGATGAACTGCCCATATGCATCAGTCAAATATTGTAGAATTATATCATTCTGCAAATCCAAGTCCAACTTCACTTCGAGCTTTTCAAGCTCTTCCAAGTCCTTGATCATCATCAGACAATGATCTTGGACTGACTATCCATCATGCATTTTAGTCTTGAATAGTCGTTTAGTGACCTGATACTTGGCTGCGCGACTCTGTTCACGAAATATCTCTTATAGATGAGCCAACATTTGGCAGGCAGTCTTGATATCTTCATGTTGGTGCTGAAGCTCATCAGGCATTAAGCCCAATATGTAATATCTGGACTTGTTATCTTTGTCCATCCACTTATTAAGAGATGCTCTCTATTCAGCGGATGGACGAGCTGGTAAGGTGGGAGGGTCCTAATCCAATATATGAGTTAACTTCTTAAAACCCAAAATGGTTTTGAAGTTCCAGAGCCAATCCTTATAATTGGGTCCAGTCAGTCTATGGGTGTCTAGGATATGTGGTAGTGGTTTGGATGCAGATATTTTTCTATAGAGAGTCAAAGTTTCTAGTTAGATATTATAATTAAGACTTGACCAATTTATTTAAAGTTTTTATTTTTTAAATAAATTAGCGCTCACTATTTTTTTGGATCCCTACACTCCCTCTATAGAGATGCAAAAATCTTCACGATTAAGGATTTCTAGTGGGTCATGCGGTCCGACCAACTGACTCAACACCTCACCTAATAATTATTGATGATGGGTTATCCAATGAGTGAACAACTCTTGTTCAATGATTCTCTAATCATGGTGCATCCAAACTTGGTCTCTAATTCATGAATCTCACTATGCCCAAAATATTGATCCATTCTTTAGTTAAGTTGGATCTACCATTTGCACAAATTGGATTTCTAGTTGAGTCTCTCACCATATCCAAAATATTAAGCTCAATCCATCCTCCAGCCCGTAGCATCCAATGCCTAATAGACATGGTTGCATCTTTTTGGTGCAACTGAACCACTATAACAAGCCAAGAATAATCAACCCCAGAAAGGGCCCACACATCTATAATGATGGAAGACCTTAGACTTAATCTTATCTTAGAAATATTTATTTTAGATCTCATTAAACGAGACTTGACATAGTCATAACCATTATGACTAACCTAGTGGCATGGGTTAGCTTGGATTATTGGTCACCTTAGATCAGGATTGAGCCAACAAATATGGCTAGATAAGTGAGACTAGTGGAAGGGATATGCCATTAACTCGACAAGAATGCATTCGATTCCAGTAGCTCCCAACTAAAAATTAGTCGATCATATCTGCCAAACTTACCTTAGACACCAAAATGTTGAGCCAGAATCAATCGGGTTAGCCCACAATCCAGACTCCAACCACTGAGCCTAATTAGGTCTTAGCTTGATCGATCACTCATGTGATTCGATCTTGACCCAGACTTAATCTTATTAGGCTGATCAATTTAAGCACTCTTGATCCTATCTAACCAACTTTCGATTCGGTTTGATCAACCGCTTAGACCTAATTGAGCTACCCAAGTCTGAACCCAATTTTATGAATATGTCTTAGATCTAAAATTCTTAATTTTAGATCTAATATATATTTTATAATCTTAATTCTTAATTAAGTTTTGGATTTACAAACAAAATATGTAAACAAAATCCTAGGATTTCAGGATCTAGGATTTTGTAGAAAATAAGTTCTTGATTTCTGATTAAGGACGAATGCGCAGCATCCCTATACATCATAAGTACACCCCATCAAATGGAAGGAGAGGGCATTTAAATTCTACTTTGTTCTTATGACTGGATGACCAAATGGAATGTCTTAATCAGAAATATAAAAGACTACAAAACTAGTTAAATCTGCATCATACATCTCATATATAAAATTGATCAAGAAAAATATTTCAAAAATTTTTTCTCTTAGATCTAAATTAAATCTAGTACTTTTTAGATTTAATTTGATAGATATAAGAAAATAAAATAAAATTAAAATAAATTAAATTAGATTTAATTTATACCTTGTTCTTGGATAATCTAATTATCCTAAGATGATCCTACTGATTCCCTGAGGTTCTGGATATAGCCACGCAATCGCCTAGACTCTACTAGTATCCACTTAAGCAGGAGCTAGATATCTTCTCTTTTTCGATCTATCCTCCAAAGATCATATCTGGATCTGATCTTGAAGGTCTTCAAAACAACTTTCGAAGATTTGATGTCGTCTCTTACTGCAGTGCTGCCTTCTTTTTTTCTTATCGCCTTTCTCTTTCCTAGATCGCACCAAACATGTGCCCAAAGCCTCTTGGGCATGGAGAGGAGAGAGAAGATCTGAGGAAGGCATGGAGGAATGAGGAAGAGAGCAATGTGGGGTGGGCAAAGGGAGAAGTCCTTAAAGCTAAGCATAGATGGGGTTTATATAGATCCTACTGCACCATGCAGTGCCACATCATCTTGACCAATCACATCTCTTCATGCAATCAGATTTAAATCTGATTGATGGAATGACATCACCTGATCCAATCAAATGATAACCCCTCTCCAACACCCTTAGGTGGCGCCAAGACTGATCAAAGCAGTGTCCTTTGGCATCACCTAGTTTGATTCCAAGAAGCAACCTGGAGTCCCATCTATATGGGACTCCAAGCATCCCTATCCTTAGGTGTAGGCCTCCTTAGGCATGTGCCCCCTCCTTTCCTCTTTCTAGCAAGGGGACAAGCCCCTATCTGCTCTCCTATGGGTGCATGACATATGGGTAGATGTCTAAGTGTCAAAGGCCAATGTTTGACCAAAGTCAAAAGACAACAATTAGTAGATAATGAAAAATGGTAGGTGTTGCCTCAAATTTATCTCATAAATTAAGACAATGCTTTTCTAACCTGGATAAGCTCTAGTCAGATCAAGCAAAGGTACCTGAGTGAGCACAAACATATTTGGCTTAGTCGAGATAATTTTTAATGATTGTAGAAGGAAAACATTAGGCTCAATCGTGTGCTAGCATGATTTTCTTGAACCTAATTGAATCTGATTCAAATCAATTAAATTGAATTAGTCTAATTGATGATATCTAGATCTAATCCCTTATTTGTGTGATCCAGTTAGGTTCAGTTCTATATGGTAATGGGATATGTCGTGATTTCTATCATCGACATCATCAAAATCCCTTCTAATGGATCAAAACTTTTCTGATTTAGATAACTAGAATGATCGATCATCTAAATCATTCTAATTACTCTCAAAATCCACCAGTGATACCTAGTAGTATATGGTGGCAACCCATCAAAACTAAAAATTGAACCTCTTGGTGCAGTTACATGTGTGATTAAGTTCTTCTATTTTGAGCCTCGAT
The DNA here is from genome assembly GCA_006176705.1 of Cocos nucifera. Taxonomy (NCBI): domain Eukaryota; kingdom Viridiplantae; phylum Streptophyta; class Magnoliopsida; order Arecales; family Arecaceae; genus Cocos; species Cocos nucifera. The sequence goes on along the minus strand of QRFJ01002194.1, from coordinate 81,245 downwards.
TAGATTAGGGTTAAGGTAAACTCGTCAAACCCTAATATCTGTCATATGATTTAATCATTTTATTTAAGTTTGATGTAAAAATCTTAATAGAAACTCTTTCTATTATTTCACTCTACCATGGCCATGGGCTTATGGAGTTGATTCTCATGATTATCATAGGGCTGCTCCTCATCTACCGAAGTAGATAGATTCTCTCTTGGTGCATTCTAATTCGTATAATGAACATGCTATAGCCAACATACACCTCAGGATTTCGAATGGCTAGAAGATCGATTCATGATGTAGTCAAACTATAACATCCTCAAGGTAAACTATCGATGCACCTCAGGTCAAAGAACCAGACACACCACTGTAGCTTCGATCCAGTCATCGATGAGAAGGTAGACTTTTTTATGACTACTCGAGGTGGTCATGCTCAGTGCCCTCATTCTCTAACGAGTATTTGTACTCTCACTCTGATGTCTCTACACCATAAACTCAAACTCATCTACTATAAAGAAATGATTGTACACCAATCTTTCGGATCGATCACCATCCTCATGATGATCCTATGGTCGGGAGCATTTTATGAGTTAATAACGAATATTCATGTCTTAAAATTTTAACTCTTGAAAATAAAAATTATCATTACCATTAACTCAAGGGATGTTTCACAGACACTAAATATATATTATGATAAAAAATAATCCATTTTATTATCTATAGTTAAAATTATAATTTTACCCTTAGAAGTGTACAATAAGTATCAGCCAATTCTAGCTTCTAGGGCACACATATCTAACACTTCCCAGGGGTGATGGGTATGCTAGTCCAGGTTCTCTTCCTTAAAACTAGCTTCTGACATCTCGATGATTGGTTTCCTGATGGAATCATTGCTAGGGACTACCTAATGACCTACACCATCTCGTTGAGGCTTTGAACCTGCTGTATCAGTAGGTTAAATTGCTCCAAATCTACCATGGTCATTGATGAAGGAGGAGGTTGAAGCACCAGTGCTGGAGTAGGAATGGATGGGTCTAGCTCAAATCTGGCGGTAGAAGTCATAGATCTCTAGGTAGTCGCCTTCTTTAGAGGCATTTCTTAGGATCGAGGAAGAGGATGAAAATGAACCTTGAAGAAGAAGATCCACAGGGTCGGCTGAGCACTCCTTTAAGAACAAGGATACCTCAGGAATAGAGAGCCCTCCTTCTAGTGCCAATCCTATTGTTGCAAAATTTGGTCGATGTCAAATCGAGTTGGAGTTGAGAAAGAGGTCATTGTTGATGATCTGCAAAACAAAGTCCCATCCAGAGTTGGTGGTGGTGGCTCCGATAGGACCCTCCAATGATTAAGTCAGCTTTTATGGCTAACAAAAATAGAGTGCTTAGGAAAGAGTTCAGTAGAATTTCAAGAAGAAGAAGAGATCTTAGAGAAAACATATCTAGAAGATCCCTTTCTATGGATGGAGCCTGTAGTAGATTGACAGTGACAGCCATACCATCCGGTAGTGGGCTGCATAGGATCATGTGGGATTTGGTATGGAGAGAAAGAGGTGTCACCTATAGTAGAATGATAGTGACAGCCATAACCGTCTGGTAGTGGGCCACTCAAGGCTGCATGAGGTTTGCTATGGAGAGAAAGGTGTCGTCGGATTGATAGTGATCGTTCGTCAAGATTTAATAGCTATAGTTCAGAAAAAATAGGCATTGGTTGGTGAAAAAACTTTGACATATATCAATTCTAGAGGAGTTTGGACTCCTGAAGGGAATACGACTAGAGGGGATCATCTAGAAGAAATACTACTTAAAATCTGAAAGTAATTCATTAGAGGAATCCAGATGAAGTTTGGCTGAAAGAGAAGTCCGAAAGAAATTCAACTCTTATAGAAATTTGACTGAAAGAGAAGTTTGGAAGGAGTTTGGCTTCTAGAGGTATTCAACTGAAGGAGAAGTCTGAAAGGAATTCGATTGAAGGAGAAGTTCAGAAGGAGTTTGACTCTCGAAGGAATTCGACTGAAAGAGAAGTTCGGAAGGAGTTTGGCTTCTGAAGGTATCCGACTGAAGGAGAACTCTGGAAGGAGTTTGGCTTTTGTATGAATCCGACTGAAGGAGAGGTTCGAAAGGAGTTTGGCTCCTAGAGAAATCTGACTAAAGAAGAAGTTCAAAAGGAGTTCGGCTACTGAAGGTATCTAACTGAAAAAGTCAGGAATGAGTTTGACTAATGGAGAAGTCTAGAAAGAGTTTGACTGATGGAGATGTTTGGATGTAGTTCGACCGTTGGGGGCTGCCGCATGGCCTACACCATCTCGTTAAGGCCCTGAACATGCTGCATCAGTAGGTTAAATTGCTTTGAATCTACCATGGCCGTTGATGGAGGAGGAGGTTGAAGCATCGATGCTGGAGCAGGAATGGATGGGTCTGGCTCAGATCTGATGGCAGAAGCTGTAGATCTCTGGGTAGTCATCTTCTTTGGTGGCATTTCTTAGGACCGAGGGAGAGAATGGAGATGGACCTTGAAGAAGAAGATCCACAGGATTGACTAAGCACTCCTTTAAGAATAAGGATACCTCAGAAACAGAGGAACATCCTTCTAGCGTCCATCTTGTTGGTGCAGAATCTGGTGGATGCCGGATCGAGCTGGAGCTAAGGAAGAGGTCACTGTCGGTGACTTGCAAAATAATGTTCCATCCAGAGTCAGTGGTGGTGGCTCTGGCAGAACCCTCTGATGATTAAGTCAGCTCTTCTAGCCAACAGAAATGGAGTGCTTAGAAAAGAGTTCGATAGACTTTTGAGAAGGAGAAAAGAGCTTAAAGAAATGTATCTAAGGGTCCCTTTTTATAGATAAAGCCTATAGTAGACTGATAGTGACAGCCACAACCATCTGATAGTAGGCCCCTCGATAATGCATGGGGCTTGGTATGGAAAGAGAGGTATCGCCAGACTGATAGTGATGGCCATAACCATCCGGTACTGGGCCGCTAGGGGCCGCATAGGATTTGCTACAGATAGATGGGTGTCGTCAGACTGATAGTAACCATTCGTCAAGACTTAATAGCCGTAGTTCAGAGGAAGCAGATATTGGTTGGTGAAGAACATTGACATATATCAAATCTAGAGGAGTTCAAACTCCTAAAGGGAATACAGCTAGAAGGGATCATCTGGGAGGAATACTACTTAAAATCTGAAAGTAATTCACTGAAGGAAACTAGATGAAGTTTGGCTAAAGGAGAAGTTCAAAAGGAGTTGGGTTCTTGTAGGAATCCGATTGAAGGAGAAGTTCTGAAGGAGTTTGGCTACTGGAGGTATTTGACTGAAGGAGAAGTTCAGAAGAAATCCGACTGAAGGAGAAGTCCAGAAGGAATCCAACTGAAGGAGAAGTCCGAAAGGAGTTCGGCTCCTGGAGGAATCCAACCGTAGGAGAAGTCCGAAAGGAGTTTGGCTCCTATCAAAATCTGACTGAAGAAAAGGTCTAGAAAGAGTTTGGCTCCTGGAGGAATTTGACTGAAGGAGAAGTCTAGAAGCAGTTCGGCTTCTGGTGGTATCTGACTGAAGGAGAACTCTGAAAGAAGTTTGGCTGATGGAGATGTCCAAAAGAAGTCCGATTGATGGAGATGTTTGGATGGAGTTCGCCCTTTGTAGGAGTTCGAAAGGGGTTTGACCACTGGCGGAGTCCGGAAGGGGTTCGAGCGCTGCAGGAGTTTGGCTGTCTGAAAGGGTTCGGCTAGGGTTCAACCATTGGAGGGAGAATTCTCGATTGAAGCTCTTCCGTGATTACCAATTGCATTAGGCTAAGCATCATACTGGATTTTGACGGGAGCGGAGTTTATCCCCAAAAATACCCAAAGGCTATTGTCCCTTCCATGTTCCATGCCCTGTCTAATCTTCTCTCTGTCCTGCTTCTATGTGCCAAAGATTGGAAATAAATCTGAGAAGAAGATCCAATCAAATTTGTGAAGTATTTAGCATCTATGCGATGGTGTTCGTGAGTCGGATATGCTGCTTTCAAAAATTTTTTTAAAGAATTTTTATATCAGATTCAGATATGATATTTGGAGAAAAGATTCATGAGGAGAAGATGTCCAAATCCTACCTGAGTGGATACCGGTAGAGGCCAAGTGCATGCATGGCTCCTTCTAGAACCTCAGGATAGATCAAAATCATCACAGGATAATCTGATTACCCAAAATACAAGGTATAAAATTAATTAGATTTAATTTTTTTTAATCTTAATATCCAATATTAAAGGATCAAATCTAAGATGTCTCAGATCTGATTAAGATCATAGAAAAAAATTGTTAAAATATTATTTCTGATCTAATCAGATCTGAACGATCCTGTGCAGAAAAATAAGATTTTTTCTTCAAGTAGTATCAGAGCAAGGTTAGCAGTTCTTCAGATCTACCATAGATCTAATTTTATATTTATTTATGATCTAATATTAAAATATTTTAGATGTCACATCAGATGTTGTTAGATTTGAAATCAAAAAATTAAAAAATTAAATTATTTAGATCTAATGTATATGAGATGCATGACTAGACTAGGTATAGAATAATTCTATATGTAGTCTAGTATGATCATGTATTTAATTTGATTAAATATAATTTTAGATCTATTTAATTTTTATTTTTTTGATGTTATAATTGTGGTAACCATATCTAAGAAATAAAAAATAAAATTTTTAATTTTTATTTTATTTTATATGAGATATGAAAGATGAATGCTTAGACTATTTATAGAATACTACTATAAGATGTCTAGAAAAGTTTTAATTTTGATATGATCAAATTTAAAATTTTATTTTTAGATTTAATATGTGATATTTTAGATCTAAAAGTATACATATTGATGATACGTGAGATATATGCAAGACATATATTAGTTAGATTTTTTTATATGTGTATATGATCTAGCTAGTTTTGTAGTAGAAAATTATATTTCTAATTAAGGATTTTTCCATGGCCGTCCGATCATAAGAACAAAATAGGGTTTAAAAGCCCTCACCTTCCATTCGATGGAATGTTTTTATGGCATGTAAGGTGCTATGCGTTCGTCCTTAATCAAAAATCAGAACTTATTTTTCTGCAAAATTCTAAATTCTGAAATCCTAAGATTTTTATTACATATTTTATTCATGAACTCGAAACTTAATTGAGAATTAAGATTATAAAATTAATTAGATCAAAAAATTATAAATTTTTAGATCTAAGATATATTCATAAAATTAGGTTCGAATTTGGGTAGCTTAATTAGGTCTAGCGGTTGATCAAACTAAATCAAGAGTTGGTTAGGTGGGATCAAAGAATGGTTAGATTTGATCAGCCTAATAGGATTAAGTCTGGGTGAAGATCGAATTACCTTGAGATGTGACTCGATCAAGTTAAGACCTAATTTGGCTCTATGGTTCGAGATTGGGTTATAGGCTAATTTAATTGATTCTGATTCGATAATTTGGTGTCTAAGATAAGTCTGGCAGATACGATCAACTAGTTTTTAATTGGGAGATACTTGACATGAATGCGTTCTTGTCAAGTTAATGGCATATCCCTTCCACCGATCTTACTTATCTGACCATTTGTGTCGACCCTAGTTTGAGATGGCTAACAATTCGAGCTAACTTATGCCACTAGGTTAGTCATAATTGTAATGACTAAGTCAAGTCAAGTTTAAAGAGATCTAAATTAAATCTTTCTAAAAAAATATTAAGTCTAAGGTCTTCCACCATTATAAATGTGCTGGCCCTTTTTGGAATTGATTATTCTTGGCTGGATACAGTGGTTTAGTTGCACTAGAAAGATGCAACCATGTCTATTAGACATTGGATGCTACAGGTTGGAGGATGGGTTGGGCTCAATATTTTGAATATGGTGAGGGATCCAATCAGAAATCCAATTCTTGCAAATGATGGGTCTGACTTAAATAAGGAGTGGAGCAATATTCCAAGCATGGTGAGCTTCATGAATTAGAGACTAGGTTTGGGTGCACCATAATTAGAGAATCATTGGAGAAGAGTTGTCCACTCATCGATTGACCCATTACCAATAACTGTTAGGTGAGGTTGTGAGCTAATTGGTGGGACCGCACCATCTACTAGAAATCAATAATCATGAAGATTTTTGCAACTTTGCCAAGGAAGTATAGGTATCCAAGTAAATAGTGGGAGTCTAGTTTATTTAAAATAAAATTTTTAAATAAATTGGTTAAGTCTAATTACAAAATCTAACTAGAAACATTGACTCTCTACATGAAGATGTCTGCATCCAACCCACTAGCCCGTATCCTGGACACCCATAGTTTAACCGAATCTAAGTACAAGAATTGGCTCCATAGCTTCAAAATTATTTTGGATTATGAAAAGTTGGCTCACGTGTTAGAACAGGATCATCTCACCTTACCATTCCATCCATCCACTGATTAGAGAGCATCTCTCGAGAAGTGGATGGATGAATATAACAAAACCAGGTGCTACATATTGGGCTCAATGTTTGATGACCTCCAGTGCCAACATGAAGACATTAAGACTAGCCGCATAGTGTTGGCTCACCTGTAAGAGTTGTTTGGTGAATAGAGTCACACAGCTAAATATCAAATCACAAAAAGACTATTTGAGGCTCAAATGCATGATGGATAGTCGATCTAAGATCATTGTTTGATGATGATCAAGGACACAGAAGAGCTTGAGAAGCTTGATGTGAAGTTAGATCAGGATGTATAGATTGATATAATTATGTAGTCCTTGACTGATGCGTATGGGTAGTTCATCATGAACTACCATTTACATAAACTTCAAAAATACCTTAGCTGAACTCATGAACATGCTGGTTTGCCGCTTTCTATGAAAGATTCTAAAGACTCAGTACTTGCTGTGGAGTGGACTTCTTCCAAGAGAAAGTCTTTTGGAAAGAAGAAGAAGTTTGTGAAGAAGCAAAAGGTGGATGGTGGGAAGAAGAAGAAGATAGAGCTAAAGAAGAAGGTCGATAAAGAAAAATATTTTCATTGTAATACTGACAGCCATTGGAAGTGGAACTATCCTTTATATCTGGCTAGTCTAAAGAACAAGAAGGGGGCACATCCTTCTGAAGGTATGCTCATTATAGAATCTAATCTTATGATTTCTTCTACATCCAGTTGGGTACTTGACTCTGGTTCTAGTGCTCACTTATGCACTTCTATGCAGGGTCTTGAGGATAGCAAGAGGCTGAGGGATGGTGAGATAATCCTATGCATCAAGAATGATGTAAGAGTTGCTGTTGTGATCGTTGGAATCTACCCTCTGTGATTACCATTAGGATTAGACATAGTAGTCAGGGATTGTTTTTATGTGCCTACAGTAAGCAAGAATTTGATTTCTATTTCATGTTTAGCATAGGAAGGCTATGTAATTAGTTTTCTTAAGGATCATTGTAATATTCTTTATGAAAGAAATAAAATTATAAGTTGTTTCCTTATAAATGATCTCTATCAGTTACATATTGATGATTCTATTTTTAATGTCAAGCAAAAGTGAATGCCATAGGATTAAAATGACCTAGGGATAGTCAAAATGATAGGTATCTTTGGCACCTTAGGCTAGGTCATATAGTTGAAGATAGGATTAACAAATTGGAGAAATTCGGGCTATTGAGTCCATTGACTTTCGAGTCATTTTTGATTTATGAATCATACCTTCATAGCAAAATGACCAAGCTCCCTTTTATGGGACATGGAAGAAAGGCCACAAACCTGCTTGCCTTAGTACATATTGATGTTTGTGGCCCATTCGATATGCCAGCTAGGGGCAATTAAATCTACTTCATCATCTTTATCGATGATTTATCTCGATATGGATATGTGTATTTGATGTGACAGAAGTTTGAAGCTTTTGAAAAGTTTAAGAAATTTAGACTTGAAGTAGAGAAATAAATAAAAAAAATTATTAAGGTTCTTTGATCAGATCGAGGAGGTGAATACCTTAATCAAAAATTCTTAGACAATCTTAAGGATAATGGCATAGTCTCTCAATGGACTCCACCTGAAATGCCTCAACTCAACGAGATTTCAGAATGGAGAAACTAGACCCTATTAGATATGGTTCGATCCATGATGAGCTTCACGAATCTCCCTATGTTTCTTTGGGGACATAGTCTATTCTCCACTATATGTCTACTAAATAGGATTCCATCTAAAATCATTTTTACCATATCGTATGAGATATGGCATGGTAAGAAATCAAGTCTGACACATCTCAGAATTTGGGATTGTCCGACCCATGTCAAGAGACAACAAGTAGACAAATTAGAGTCCAGGTCCTTTAGATCTTGATTTATTAGATATCCTAAAGAGTCGTTAGGATATTATTTCTATCTTTCGAAAGATCATAATATGATTGAGTCGATATGCCATCTTTCTTAAAAAATAGTTTATTCAAGATGGTGGCATCGGAAGATAGACTAGGCTCAAGGAGAAAGTCTTCCAAGAGCCACAAGTCAAGGAACCTATAGAACTCAATCAGATTGAGCCAATCCAATCACTACCTCGTCCATGTCGTAGATCAGAAAGGATTTCTCATCCTCCTGAAAGGTAATTAGGTACTATTTCAAAGGATGTAGAGAAAATATTCCTCATGAAAAATGGGGTTCATGATGATGATCCCAAAACCTATGATGAGGTGATATCAGATATCAACTCCGAGAAATGGTTAGAGGCAATGAAGTCAGAGATTGACTCAATGTGCTTGAACCAAGTGTGGACATTGGTAGATCCACTTGAAGGTATCATACTTATTGGATGTAAATAGATCTTCAAGAGAAATATAGATGTTGATGGAAATGTAGGGACATTCAAAGCAAGGCTCATAGCGTAAGGGTATAGTCAGTACGAAGGTATTAACTATCAGGATACTTTTTCACCAGTAGTCTTGCTCAAATCCATCCACATATTGCTTGTTATTATAGCCTATTTTGATTATGAAATATGGCAGATGGACATGAAAATAGCATTCTTAAATGGATAACTTGAGGAAGATATCTATATAGAATAACCACTGGATTTCACATCCAGTGATACTGATCAAAAGGTCTACATGCTGCAAAGGTCTATATATGGACTTAGGTAAGCATCTCGGAGCTAGAATGCTCATTTCAATGATGTGATCAAATCATTTAGATTCATTAAGAATGAGGAGGAACCGTGTGTATTCAAAAAGATCAATGCAAGCGCTGTTGTCTTTCTCGTACTGTACGTGGATGACATCCTCCTAATAGGGAATGACATTCCCATGTTGGCCATAGTCAAAATGTGGTTGCCAAAGGAGTTCTCTATGAATGATCTAGGAGAAGCATCATTTATTTTGGAAATTAAGGTCTATAGGGATAGACCAAATAGGATGCTGGGTCTCTCACAGAAGATGTACATAGAGGAGGTGCTAAAGGGGTTTAGCATGGAAAACTCCAAGAGGGGTTTAGTATCCTTCAGACATGGCATTGATCTCTCTAAGAAGATGTGTCTCAACACACCTGAGGAGATTGAATGCATGAGCAAGATCCCTTATGCTTCAGTAATAGGGAGCCTCATGTACGCCATGCTATCTACACGACCTGATATTACCCATATTGTTAGTTTCACGAGCAGATATCAATCACATCCAGGCGAAGAGTACTGGACTTCTGTGAAATGTATCTTTATGTACTTGAGAAGGACTAAGGATATGTTTCTAATCTTTGGTAATGGAGAACTCCTGATCCATAGTTATATAGACTCAAATTTTATGTTCGATATAGATGATCAAAAGTCAACATCTGAAAGTTTGTTTTTCTACAATGGTGGTGCTGTCAGCTAGAAGAGTTCCAAGCAAACTATGATAGTAGATTCCATCATGAAAGCAGAGTACATCACTATAACGAAGGCTGCAAAGGAGGAGTTCTCGTACAAGAAGTTCATCATAGAGCTCAAAGTGATGCCATCAGATGCCGTCCCACTGTACTATGACAATAATGGTGCCATAGCCCTAGCTAAGGAGCCAAGATCTCACCAAAAATCTAAGCAAATCGAGCAGTGATACCACCTTATCCATGATTACCTCGAGAATGATTATGTCAGGTCAAGAGAGTCGACATTTGCCAGATAATATGGCTTGATCTCCACTGACAAAACATTGAGCCAGTAGAAAATCAAAGCTCATCTTGAGAAGATGGGACTTAGATTTGTAGCCAATTGGCTTTAGGTCAAGTGGGTATTTGTTAGATGTGTGTCCTAGAAGCCAGATTAGCTGATACTTGTAATACACTACTAAGGATAATTTTCTAATTTTGACTATAAATTAATAAAAAGATTGTTTTCTATCATAGTGTGTATTTAAAGTATCTATGATATAATCTTTGAGTTAATGGTAATGACATTTCATATTTTCAAGAGTTGAAAATTTAAGACATGAATTTTCATAATTAACTTATAAACTGCTCCCAACAATAGGATCATCATGAGGATGGTGACCGATCTGAAAGGTTGGTGTATGACTCATTTTTTGAGAATAGATGTATCACTTGAATCTTGGTGTGGAAGAAATCGAAGTGAGATATGTTTAGATTATTGTGTCCTAGAAGCTAGAATTGCTTGACAATTGTACACTTCTAAGGGAAATTTAAATTTTACTATAGATTAATAAATGGAGTTATTTTTATCAAATATTATTTAGTGTCTGTGAACAATCCCTTTGAGTTAATGGTAATGATAATTTATTTTCAAGAGTTAAAATTTTAAGACATGAATATCTTATTACTATAAAATGCTCCCGACCATAGGATCATCAGAGGATGGTGATCGATGCGAAGAGTGGTGTACAATCTTCTTTAGTAGATGAGTTTGAGTTAGGTGTGAGACATCAGAGGAGAGTACATACTCTTAGAGAAGAGGGCACTGAGCATGCCACCTCGAGTAGTCATTAAAGTCTACCTCTCTCATGACTGGATCGAGCTCAGTGGTGTCTGGTTTCTTGACCTGAGTGCATCGAGTTACCTTGAGGTGTTATAGTTTGACTACACATTAATCGATCTCCTAGCCATTGGAAACCCTGAGGTGTATGTTGGCTATAGCATGTTCATTGTAGAATGGATTGCACAAGAGAGAATCTATCTACTTCGGTAGTAGAGGAGAGCCCTATGATATCATGAGAATCAATCCAAACCATGGCCATGGTAGAGTGAAATAATAGAAAGAGTTTCATTTAGATTTTACATACTTAAATAAATGATTAATCATATACAGATATAGGGTTTGAAGAGTTACCTTAACCCTAATCTATTCGAGGTCAAATAGAAGAACTTAATCACACAGGTAACTGCACCAAGAGGTTCAATTAGTTGATGGGTTGCCACATATACTCTAGGTTCACTGGTGGATTTGGAGAGTAATTAGAATGATTTAGATGATCGATCATTCTAGTTTATCAATCAGAAAGTTTGATCCATAGAAGGAGTTTGATGATGTCATGATAGAATCACGACATATCCCATTACCATAAGAACTGAACCTAACTGGTCACACAAAAAGGGATTGAATCTGATATCAATCAATTAACTTCTATTAATTGATTAATGAAGATTCAATTAGGTTCAAGAAAATCTGCTAGCACCGATTGACCTAAAGTTCTCTTTTTACATCATTAAAAATTTCCTGACTAGCCAAAGAGTTTTGTGCTCACTCAGGTCCTTCTTGTTGAATCTGACTGAGTTGATCCAGTTAGAAAAGGCTTGTTCTTCTATTTATGAGAATTACGCAATTTTTGGTCAACACCTAATTTTCTCACTATTTTGTTCTTTGACTTTGGTCAAAAGTCTACTTTGACTGGTAAACGTTGACCATTCACAGCCTTTTGACTTTTAGCCACATGTCATGCACCTATTGGAGAGCTGGTGGGGGCCTGTCCTCCCTGCCAGAACTTGCAGGAGAAGGGCGCACGCCAAGGGTGGCCGTGAGCCCAAGTAGGAGGTGCCTAGGAGTCCTTGTTGGACAAGGACTCCCCCTCCCTTTTGGGATTCCAATCAGAGTTTCCTACTAAGAATCCAGTTTTGACTAGTCTTAGGCACCCTCCTAAGAGGAAAATCCAGGGGTCTTCTATCCAACCAATCAGATTTAGATCTGATTTCACAAAGGGTTGTGATTGGTTGAGAGGAAGAGGAGTTGGATCACAAAGAGTCTATAAATAAGACCTGCGCCCAACCCTAATACCAATGCTATTAGATACACCCAAGGCTGCCTCTCCCCCTCCTTTCTCTCATGCCTAGTCTCTTCTCCTCTTGCTCTCGCCGTCCAAAAGGTGTTTTTAAGACTTAGTTTTGGTGCGATCAGATCAAGGAAAGGAATCAAAAGCAAGAAGGCTGCGCTCTGCAAAAGGACGACTGCAGATGCTTCAAAAGAGTTTTGAAGATCCTCCAGAATCGATCCAGAAATCTGATTTTTGGAGGTGTGATAGAGAAGAAGAGGTTCTCTAATCCAACCGAGTGGATACCGGTAAGAGGCCAGGCGCTGCATGGCTAGATCCAGAACCTTCCGCTGCAAATCAAGGAATCATCTACAGGGTAATAGGATTACCCCAACCAGTAAATTAAATTTGATTTAATTTTCTTATTTATTTTTATTTATTAAAATAATAAGAATCAGACAATCTGAAATATATCAAGATCTAATTAAGATCAGAAGAATTTTTTGAAATATATCTCTTATCTAATTCAGATCTGGACCGAACCTGGATCGGGAATCAGGATTTCCCCTTCAACTGGTACAGACGCCTGGTTCTAGATTGTTTAGATTCTAATTAATTTATTTTAATTAGCAAATAAAGTGATTTCAGATGTCACATGAAGATGTGATCAGATCTGAAATCAGAAAAATTAAAATTAAATGATTTGGATCTAAGAAATGAAGATATGCATGACTAGTTCTAGCAATAGAATAGTTCCTATAGAATAGTTTTGCTGTCTTTGATTTAATCTGATTAATCATATTTAGATCTTCTTTTTACTATTTTTGTAATTATAGTATTTTAATACATCTGATAAACAGCAAATAAAAAATTATTTAATTTTAAATATCATAATGAGATATGGATAGATGCCATGACTAAGACTAATTTGTAGAAATAGTTCTACATATTGTCCTAAGATTAGCATTTATTTTGATTAAATCAATATAAATCTAATTTTTAGATTATTATGTGATAATTAGATCTGAAAACATGCATGATTTGAATACATGAGATGTATGCAAAATTGCCATGATTACTACTTTTATATATGAGATATATGATATAGATTGATTATTGTTTTGTAGTATGAATATTCCTGATTAAAGCGTTCCTCTTGGCCGTTCGAACATAAGAACGAAGAAGGGTTTGAAGGCCCTCTCTTCCATATCGATGGGGTGTTCTATGACGTGTAGGGGTGCTGCGTGTTCATCCTTATCAGAAATCCAAAACTTACTTTCTGCAAAACCCTAGATTCCTGAAACCCTAGGATATATTGTGATATTTGTTTATGAACCCAACTTAATTAGAATAAGTTTATGAAAATATTAATTAGGTCTAAAATTGAGAATTTCAGATCAAGATATATTCATAAATACTGGGTTTCGGGCTTGGATAGCTCAATTAGGTCTAAGCGGTTGATTCAAACGAATCAAGAGTTGGTTAGAATGGTCAACAATGCTTAAATTGACCAGCCTAATAAGATTAAGTCTGGGCAAGATCGAGTCACGATCAAGCAAAGACCTAATTAGGCTCAGAGGTTAGAGTCTGGATTGTAGGCTAACCCAATTGGTTCTGACTCAACAATTTGGTGTCTAAGGTAAGTTTGGCACAGACGACCGACTGGTTTTTTAATTGAAGCTACTCGACCTGAATGCGTTCTTGTGCGAGTTTAACGGCATATTCCTTCGCACCAGGTCACTTACCTGGCCATATCCTGGTT
>QRFJ01002194.1:0-67302 GCA_006176705.1 Cocos nucifera | reverse complement strand
TTAATGAGACCTGAATCAATTCTCCCTAAGAAAAGATTAAGTCTGAGGTCTTCCACCATTGTAGATGTGCGGGCCCTTCCCGGGGTTGATTGTTCTCGGCTGGATACAGTGGCTCAGTTGCACCGGGAAGACGCAACCATGTCTATTAGGCATTGGATGCTATGGGCTGGAGGATGAGTTGGGCTCAATATTTCGGATACGGTGAGAGACCCAATTAGGAACCCAGTCTATGCAAATGGTGGGTCTGACTTAACTAAGGAGTGGATCAATATTCCGGATACGGTGAGATTCATGAATTAGAGACCAAGTTTGGGTGCACCATGATTAGAGAATCATTGAACAAGAGTTGTTCACTCATTGGCTAACCCATCACCAATAACTGTTAGGTGAGGTGATGAGTCAGTTGGTGAGACCGCACCACCCACTAGAAATCATCAATCGTGGAGATTTTCGCATCTCTACAGAGGGAGTGTAGGGATCCGAGAAAATAGTGGGAGCTAATTTGTTTAAAAATAAAATCCCTAAACAAATTGGTCAAGTCAAAATTACAGTATCTAACTAGAATCTTTGACTCTCTACAGGAAAATGTCTGCGTCCAACCCACTGGCACGTATCCTAGACACACATAGACTGACTGGACCCAATTATAAAGATTGGCTCAGGAACTACAAAATTGTTTTGGGTTCAGAGAAGTTAACACATGTTTTGGACCAGGACCCTCCCACCTTACCAGCTCGTCCATCCACTTGAACAGAGAGCGTCTCTGGAAAAATGGATTGACGAAGATAATAAGGCCAGATACTACATGTTGGGCTCGATGTCTGATGAGCTCCAGCGCCAACATGAAGATATCGGGACTGCTCGCCAAATGTTGGCTCACCTGCAGGAGATGTTTGGTGAACAGAGTCGCGCAGCCAAATATCAAGTCACAAAATGACTTTTTAAGGCTAAGATGCGTGATGGGCAGTCAGTCCAAGATCACTGTCTGACAATGATCAAGGACATGGAAGAGCTTGAGAAGCTCGGTGTGAAGTTGGACTTGGACCTGCAGAACGATATTATTCTGCAATCCTTGACTGATGCATATGGGCAATTCATCATGAATTACCACATGCATAAACTTCAAAATTCCTTGGCCGAGTTGAATGAATATGCTGGTTACCGCTGAGCTTTCTATGAAAGGTTCTAAAGGCTCAGTTCTTGCTATGGAACGGACTTCTTCCAAAAGAAAGTCTTATGGAAAGAAAAAGAAGTCTGTGAAAAAGCAAAAGGTGGAAGGATCAAAGAAGAAGAAGGCAGAACCGAAGAAGAAAGGTCGATGGCAAAGGAAAGTGTTTCCATTGCAACAGCGACGGCCATTGGAAGCGGAACTGCCCTACTTACCTGGCCACCCTGAAGAACAAGAAGGAAGGTCCTTCTGGAGGTATGCTCGTTATTGAGTCTAACCTTACGGTTTCTTCTGCATCCAGTTGGGTGCTTGACTCTGGTTCTAGTGCTCATCTGTGCACTTCTATGCAGGGTCTTGAGGATAGCAGGAGGCTGAGGGATGGAGACATGATCCTACGCGTCGGTAATGGAGCAAGAGTTGCTGCAGTAGCCGTGGGAACATACCCTCTGCGATTACCATCTGGTTTAGACTTAGTTTTAAAAGACTGTTATTATGTGCCTGCAGCTAGCAGGAATTTGATTTCTGTTTCATGCTTAGCACAAGAAGGTTATGTGATCACCTTCTTTAAGGACCATTGTAACATTCTTTATGAAAGAAATAAAATTGCAAATGGTTTCCTTGTTAATGGTCTTTATCAGTTGCATATTGATGTACCTGTTTTAACTATCGAGCAAAACGTGAATGCCAAACGACCTAGGGATAGTCCAAACGACAGATATCTATGGCACCTGAGATTAGGTCATATAGCAGAAGATAGGATTAACAAATTGGAGAAAAATGGGCTATTGAGTCCATTGACTTTTGAGTCATATCCAACTTGTGAATCTTGTCTTCAAGGCAAAATGACTAAACTCCCTTTTGTTGGACATGGGGAGAGGGCCACAGATCTCCTTGCCCTAGTACATACTGATGTGTGCGGCCCATTTGATGTGCCGGCTAGAGGCAATTTTGTCTACTTCATTACCTTTACCGATGATCTGTCTAGGTATGGGTATGTGTATCTTATGAGACACAAGTCTGAAGCCTTTTGAAAAGTTCAAAGAATTCAGACATGAAGTAGAAAAACAAACTGGAAAACCCATTAAGGTTCTTCGATCAGATCGAGGAGGTGAATACCTTAGCCGGGAATTCCTAGACTATCTTAAGGAAAATGGCATAGTCTCTCAATGGACTCCACCAGGAACACCTCAACTCAACGGGGTTTCAGAACGGAGAAATCGGACTCTATTGGATATGGTTCGATCCATGATGAGCTTCACAGACCTCCCTGATTTTCTTTGGGGACATTCATTATTAACTTCAATCTATTTACTGAATAGGGTTCCCTCTAAAACCGTTCCTACCACACCGTATGAGATATGGCACGGTAAGAAACCAAGTCTGAGTCATCTCAGAATTTGGGGTTGTCCGGCTCATGTCAAAAGACAACAAGCGGACAAGTTAGAGTTTAGGTCCTTTAGAGCTCGATTCATAGGATATCCTAAAGAGTCATTAGGATACTATTTCTACATTCCAGAAGACCACAATGTGATTGTGAGTCGACATGCCATATTTCTTGAAAAATAGTTTATTCAAGATAGCGGCATTGGAAAGCAGATTAAGCTTGATGAGAAAGTCTCACAAGCAGAACGAGCTAAGGACCAAGTGGAATCAAATCAGGTTGAGCCAATAAGAACACTACCTCCTCCACCTCGTAGATCGGAAAGAGTTTCCCGTCCCCCTGAAAGATACTTAGGTATTATTTCAGAGGATGTAGAGGAAATGTTCCTCATAGGTAATGGTGCTCATGGTGATGATCCCAAAACCTACAACGAGGCGATATCAGATATCGACTCCGAGAAATGGCTTGAGGCAATGAAGTCAGAAATTGACTCGATGCACTCAAACCAAGTCTGGACCTTGGTAGATCCACCAGAAGGTATAGTACCTATTGGGTGTAAATGGATCTTCAAGAGAAAGATTGGTGCAGATGGGAATGTGGAGACATTCAAGGCTAGACTGGTGGCAAAAGGTTATAGTCAACGCGAAGGCATTGACTATCAGGATACCTTTTCCCCAGTAGCTATGCTAAAATCCATCCGCACATTGCTTGCTGTTGCAGCCTATTTCGATTATGAAATATGGCAAATGGACGTGAAAACGGCATTCCTAAATGGATATCTTGAGGAAGATATCTATATGGAACAGCCGCTAGGTTTCACATCCAGTGATACTGATCACAAGGTTTGCAAGCTGCAAAGGTCCATATATGGACTTAAGCAAGCATCTCGGAGCTGGAACACTCGTTTCAATGATGTGATCAAAAAGTTTGGTTTCATCAAAAATGAAGAGGAACCATGTGTTTTCAAAAGGGTCAGTGGGAGCGCTGTTGTCTTCCTCGTATTGTACGTGGATGACATCCTCCTTATTGGGAATGATATTCCCATGTTGACATCAGTCAAGATGTGGTTGTCCAAGGAATTCTCCATGAAAGACCTAGGTGAAGCATCCTTTATTCTAGGAATTAAGGTCTATAGGGATAGACCGAATAGGATGCTAGGACTTTCACAGAAGATGTACATAGAGGAAGTACTAAAGAGGTTTAGTATGGAAAACTCTAAGAGGGGATTAATACCCTTCAGACATGGTATTCATCTTTCCAAGAAGATGTGCCCCAGCACACCTGAGGAAATAGAACGCATGAGCAAGATCCCTTATGCTTCTGCAATAGGGAGCCTCATGTATGCCATGCTATGTACACGACCTGATATAGCCCATGCTGTGAGTGTCACAAGCAGATATCAGTCAAATCCAGGTGAAGAACACTGGACTTCTGTGAAATGTATCCTTAAGTACTTGAGAAGAACTAAGGATATGATGTTGGTCTTTGGTAATGGAGAACTCCAAGTTCCAGGGATACACAGACTCGGACTTCATGTCCGATATAGATGATCGAAAGTCGACATCTGGCAGACTGTTTGTGTGCTGGAAGAGTTCCAAGCAAACTAAGCAAACGGAAGCAGAATGATAGAGGCTGCCATCTCATCCGCGATTACCTTGAGAAAGGTTACGTTGAGGTCAAGAGAGTCAACTCCGCAGATAATGTGGCAGACCCACTTACAAAGCCGTTGGGCCAGCAGAAGATCGAAGCCCACCTTGAGAAGATGGGACTTAGACTTGTAGCCAATTGGCTTTAGGACAAGTGGGAGATTGTTAGATATATGTGCCCTAGAAGCCAGAATTGGCTGACACTTGTAATACACTTCTAGGGGCAAAATTATAATTTTGACTATAATTAATGAAAATGGGTTATTTTCTATCACATATGTGTATTTAGTGTCTGTGATACATCCTTTGAGTTAATGGTAATGATAATTCATATTTTCAAGAGTTGAAAATTTAAGACATGAATAATCATTATTAACTCATAAACAGCTCCCGACCATAGGATCATCACGAGGATGGTGATTGATCCGGAAGGTTGGTGTACGATCGCTTCTCTTTAGTAGATGAGTCTTGAGTCTACGGTGTGGAGACACCGGAGCGAGAGTACAGGTACTCGTTAGAGAACGAGGGCACTGAGCGTGACCACCTCGAGTAGTCATTAGGGAAGTCTACCTTCTCGTCAATGACTGACTCGATGCTGCAGTAGTGTGTCTGGTTCTTTGACCTGAGATGCATCGGCAGTTCACCTTGAGGGTGTTATAGTTTGACTACACCATTACTCGGTCTCCTAGCCATATGGAACCCTGAGGTGTATGTTGGCTATAGCATGTTCATTGTAGGAACTGGATTGCATCAAGATGGGATCTATCTACCTCGGTGGTAGAGGAGTAGCCCTATGATGATCATGAGAATCAAGTCCAGAAGCCCATGGCCATGGCAGAGTGAAATAATAGAAAGAGTTTCTATTTAGATTTTCACATTGGACTCGAATCGAATGATTACATCATATGACAGAGACTAGGGTTTGACGAGTTCACCTTAACCCTAATCTGATCGGGGCTCAAGATAGAAGAACTTAATCACACAGGTAGCTGCACCAAGAGGTTCGCATTCAGCTCTGATGGGTTGCCACCATATACTGCTAGGTGTCACTGGTGGATTTTGGGAGCAATTAGAATGATTTAGATGATCGATCATTCTAGCTGTTCGAATCAGAAGAGTTCTGATCCATCGAAAGGAGTTTCGATGATGTCTATGATAGAGATCATGACATATCCCATTACCATACAGAACTGAACCTAACTGGGTCACACAAACAAGGGTTTGAATCTGGTGATCATCAATTGAACTGATCTAGTTCAATTGATCTGAATGAGATTCAATTAGGTTCAAGGAAATCGTGCTAGCACTCGATTGAACCTAACGTTCTTCTTTTACTATCATAAATAAGTTGTCCTGACTGAGCCAAAGGAGTTTGTGCTCAATCAGAGGCCTTCATATGGTCTGACTGGAGGTTGTCCAAGTCAGAATAGGTTGTCTTATTTGTAAGACATTACCTGCCATTTTTGGTCACCTGCCATTTCTTGTTCTTTGACTTTGGTCAAAAGTCTACCTTTGACTGGTCAAACGTTGACCATTCACCCTTTGACTTTTGACCACATGTCATGCACCTATTGGAGAGCTGGTGGGGGCCTGTCCCCCTGCCAGAACCTGGCAAGGAGAAGGGCGCACGCCAAGGGTGGCGTGAGCCCAAGTAGGAGGCGCCTAGGAGTCCTTGTTGGACAAGGACTCCACCTCCCTTTTGGATTCCAATCAGAGTTCTACTAAGAATCCAGTTTGACTGGTCTTAGGCGCCCTCTAAGGAGGAATCCAGGGGTCTCTATTCCAACCAATCAGATTTAGATCTGATTTCACAAAGGGTTGTGATTGGTTGAGAGGAAGAGGAGTTGGATCACAAGAGGTCTATAAATAAGACCCTGCGCCCAACCCTAATTCCAATGCTATTAGATACCCACCCCAAGGCTGCCTCTCCCCTCCTTCTCCATGCCATAGTCTCTTCTCCTCTTGCTCTCCACGTCCAAAAGGTGTTTTGGACTTAGTTTGGTGCGATTCAGATCAAGGAAAGGCGATCAAAAGCAAGAAGGCTGCGCTGCTGCAAAAGGACGACTGCAGATCTTCAAAAGAGTTTTGAAGATCCTCCAGATCAGATCCAGATCTGATTTTTGGAGGTGTGATAGAGAAGAAGAGGATCTCCAGATCCAACCCAAGTGGATACCGGTAGAGGCCAGGCGCTTGCGTGGCTAAGATCCAGAACCTTCCGCTGCAATCAGGATCATCTACAGGGTAATAGGATTACCCAAACCAGGTAAATTGAATTTGATTTAATTTATCTTATTTTATTTTATTTATTAAAATAATAAGAATTAGATCTGAAACATATCAAGATCTGATTAAGATCAAGAGAAAATTTTTGAAATATATCTCTTGATCTAATCAGATCTGGACGAACCTGGACCGGGAAATCAGGATTTCCCTTCAGAGTATAGGTACTCGTTAGAGAATGAGGGCACTAAGCGTGACCATCTCGAGCAGTTATAAAGAAGTTTACCTTCTCGTCGATGACTGGCTCGATGCTGCAGTAGGTGTGCCTAGCTCTTTGACCTGAGGTGTATCAATAGTTCACTTTGAAGGTGTTATAGTTTGACTACACCATAGCTCGATCTCCTAGCCATTCAAAATTCTGTGGTGTATGTTGTCTATAGCATATTCATTATAGGAATTGGATTGCACCAATAAGAGATCTATTTACCTCGGTAGATGAGGAGTAGTCCTATGATAATCATGAGATTGAGTCCTTAAGCCCATGGCCATGATAGAGTGAAGATGATAGAAAGAGTTTCTATTAGAATTTCACATTGGACTTGAATCAAATGATTAATTCATATGATGGACATTGGGTTTGACAAGTTCACCTTAACCCTAATCCTATCGAGGCTCAAGATAGAAGAAGCCAATCACATAGGTAATTATGCTGAGAGGTTCATTTTTAGTTTTGATGGGTTGCCACCATATACTGCTAGGTGTCACTAGTAGATTTTGGAAGCAATTAGAATGATTTTGATGATCAATCATTCTAATTGTATGAATCAGAAAAGTTCTGATCCATCGAAAGGTATTTCGATGATGTCAATGATAAAGATCATGACATGTCCCATTACCATATAGAATTTAACCTTACATGCTCACACAAACAAGGATTTGGGTCTAGATGTCATCAATTGAGCTAACCCAGCTTGATTAATTTGGATTAGATCCAATCAGGTTCAAGGTAATCGTGCTAGCGTACGATTGAGCCTGACTTTCTCCTTCTATAATCTTTTTGATTCATTGCAACTAATTCAAATTTGATTTAACTCATTCTTGTATTTTGAATGGATTCATTTTCATCTAATTGGAATAAGTCTAGGTCAGATTAATTGTACAAATTTAATCCATTAATGTCAAATTGGACTAGGGTCAAAAGTTGACCTAATTGAGAGAATTGAGGGTCACTTGATCAGAGGGTTCTAAAAAATTCTCTAAAAAATTTTTTGTTTTAGTTTTTTGATATGTGATAGGGCACAAGTCATATATTGGGTGTACTAAATTTTATGATTTTTGAAGGTATTTAGACTGAGTTATGATAGAGTTTGATTTGGATCAAACTCTTGAGGGAAGAGTCCTAGTCGTAGTGGACTCTTCCTTATCCACTCATGCTGCCACCTTTCAAATTGATTTTTAGTATCAAAATCAAAAGGAATCTAGGAATTTTGGTGGAGATCAGGTCTAGGGTTCCCAATGGTCAAATAAATGAGGATTTTGGTCAAAGAGGGACTAACTTGGCGCTATGCTTTTGTATAAGAACCCTTGTGCCAAGGCTCTTCATAGAAAGAAATAATTTTCATACCCAAAGGCTATCACTCCTTCCATCTTCCATGCCCTCTCTAATCTTCTCACTCCCTTTCTTCTAAGTTCCAATGGTTAGAAATAAATCTAAGAAGAAGATCCAATCAGATTTATGAAGAGTTCAGCATCTACGCAATGGTGTTCGTGAGATGGACATGCTGCTTTCAGAAATTCTTTTGAAGGACTTTTAGATCAGATATAGATTTGATATTTGGAGACAAGATTCATGAGGAGAAGGCATCCAAATCCTGCTCAAGTAGATAGCAGTAGAAGCTAGGCACATGTATGGCTCTATCCAGAACTTAGGATAGATCAGGATCATCATAGGAAAATCTAATTACCCAAAATACAAGGCATGAAATTAATTAGATTTAATTTTATTTTTAATCTTAATATTAGATTTTAAATGATCAAATTTGAGACATCTCAGATTTGATTAAGATCATAGAAAAAAATTTTTGAAATATTCTTTCAGATCTAATATGATCTAAACGATCATGTGCCGGGAAATAGGGTTTTTCCTTCAACCTCTTCCCCATCTATACAGTCACAAGATATTTATGTAATTTGCTCAAATCCTACTCACACTATTGGTGATTGTCTAATAGCCCATCAATTTTTTGAGATTGTATAGGAGCAAGCCCACCAAGCCCAAACACATACTGTTACTAGACTAGGAAACGAACCATTTTCCAACACTTATAATCCCAGCTAGAGCGATCACCCAAACTTCTCTTGGAAACTACAACCTATGGTCAACCTAGCTTCCCACAAACTTAATTACCAGGGGATGCAGTTCATGAACATATCATACCCTCAGTATCAGAATGCCCCTTAATCTTCTCCTAGTAACTATGTTCAAATTTTGAGGAGAAGGTTCTACAAGCTTTAGCAAGGATAGAAATCCACTCGCAGACTCTTCATTCTCACACGCAGTCGATAGCAAAGCTAGAGATCCAAATAGGTCAATTAGCTACTACCTTTAGTAAGAGGGAGGAGGAAAAACTGTCCAGTCAACTCGAGATTAATCCTAGAGGTCAACATAGGGTTGAAAATTTTAATGCCCACGAAACTTTCCCCGAACAAGCCAAATCTATTACGACCCTCAGGAATGGAAAAATCATAGAACAACCTGGTAAAATTGAATAGATCAAAATTAATAAAAGGTTGACTGAGTATGAACCAACCAAAGAGTAGGACCTTAGGGCAAGGATTGAACCAATATCTTTAGCATCACCTTAATTACCAAAAGCTCCATTTTCATGTGTATTAGAATAACCTATGCCATTTAACAAGAAAGGTAAATTAGATGAAATGTTAGAGCTATTTGAACACGTTCAAATCAATCTCCTCCTTCTTGACATAATAAAATAGATCCCAGCCTATGCTAAGTTCTTGAATGATTTGTTTACACAAAAATAAAAATCTAGAACACATATGTCAAAAAAAGTCCATCTTACTGAACAGGCTAGTTCGGTCTTCCAACATGCTACCCCTCCTAAACTTAGTGATCCAAGTGTCCCTATCATCTCTTGTGTTAAAGGAAACCTACACATTGAGAAAGCTTTGTTAGATTTAGGGGCTAGTTTGAATATTTTATCTAGTTTAGTATATAATCTCTTGGGATTTGATGACTTAAAACCTACTTCAGTAATCTTGCAGTTAGCTGATAGATCTATTAAGGCACCATTTGGGATGGTCAAGGATGTTTTAGTCAAGGTTGAAGAATTTTACTTTTCAATTGACATTTTGGTTTTAAAGATGGAGCATTCTGATGATCGAAGATAGATTTCTATAATTTTAGGATGACCCTTCCTAGCTACCGTCAATGCTTGTATTAATTGTAGGACTGAAGTCATGGATGTCTCATTTGGAAATAGAAAGTTGAGGTTAAATGTATTTTAGGTTCCTCATGGATCACAAATCACTACTTGTTTCAAAGTAAATATGGTAGAAAAGATAATAGAGAAAACTACCCTTAAAAGTATTTCTCAAGACCTAGTGCATACACATTGGAATTCTTTTGGAGTGGATGATTTTGACCTAGATGGATATACTAAAGATGTGAACATATTGCTAGAGCTAGCTAATTTTAGCTCCACTCCTCCATGGGCTAAGAAATATGAGCCTTTACCGACAATACCAGCTCCAATACCTTCCTTTTTAGAATCACCATCGGTCCTAGAATTGAAGCCATCCTTGATCACACCTGAGTATATATGTATAAGACCATATGACATGCTCCCAGCAATCAGTGCATTAGATTCAACTTCTAATTTGGAAACCCAATTTATAAACACGTTACAAGAACAAATACAACAAATCCTTAATAAATGAAGGGTTATGAGAGGGATTGCAAACCATCTTCCTAAAATTAATAATAAACAAATAATGAAATTTATCAATAATGGGGTTGCAAGTTATCTTTTTAAAATTTGAAGGTGAAAGACCATGAGAATTTTTCAATCTAGTCTTTGATCTTGGATAGAGTGAGAGTCATTTGGTCTGGCTGAAGACCATAAACTTAATGCTTGTTGGGAGGCAACCCAGCATTTTATCTGACCTAGCTTTTCTTTTGTAGAAATTTAATAAGGACGACTAGTCAAGTTGGGGGGAGCACATCATTAACATCCTGCATGAACCTATTGGAATGAAGGATTGTTGACAATAATAAATCAGGTGGTATCCCTCTTTGATAAATATTTTTTCTTATTTTTCTCTTCTTCCATTAGGGATAATGAAAATTAAGTTTTGGGGGAGAATAACCAACTTAAGTTGAAGTGAGTCCTTAATTATGATCAGAAATAATTAGATTGGTGTACTCGAAGTTTATCTCGATTTAGAGTTAATTAGGCATCCTAATTAATGAATGATTAATAATCTAGATAATTTTAGAGATACGGAGGGTCAAATTATTAAAAAACCCAATAAATGGTAGGGTTTAGACCAGACCATATTTTAGAGTGATTTCAGTGCCCTTTTTCTACTAATCTCAATGAAGAATCTACATCATGGGGGTTGGATGAAAATGTCAAAGTATGTAAAAAGTTTTTCTTAGTATTTATTAAAAAAAAGAAGATGGTTTAGTATTGTCTCACTGAGTAACCAGGTCATTTCGTCTAAGTAAGCATTGTGCTTTGCATCAAAAGGTGGGGATGCAAGAAATCAGTTATGAGAATCATAACTTTTTTTGGACTGAAGTCAGTATGTTCGAGGGGTGTTTTACACCTAATGCCCTAAAACCAACTGGTTTGGGAGTCATTGGCTAAAAGCTTGATATAAGGGTTAGCAAGAAAGTATTAAAAAGAAAGTAGATAATAAAGAAACTAAATTGCAAGAAAACAATACACCCAGCTCACTTCAAGTTAGAGGACTTAAAGAGCAAAGTGGAAAGTTGGTGAAAGAAGTCTTTTAAAATTTTTATGGCTAATACTCAACCACTAACTGGGTCAAATTAATAATTCAATAACGTACCTCTTTAATAGTCTGGCCGAGTATCAGCTCCTTTTAGGAATGTCTAACCTAAATTCTAATTAAGACTAAGTCAGTCTTCATTATGATTTTTCTGTTTCACTAGAGGATGAGCAAAAGCTAAGTTGGGGGGGGGTGTGATAAATACTTAAATTAATATTTTTAGAACACTCCAAATATCATTAATTAAGTTTTATTAGTTTGAATTTGATACTTTCTTATCTATTATGTAGGTTAATAAAAGATTGGATTTAACTAGACTCAATTGGATCTAATTTGGCTTGAACCTAAGTACATCCAAGAGTCAAAGAGGAGATCCAAGGATTTATATCAAAGGACCACAACCAATGGTGGAGATCTAGGTGCCTAAGATAAAGATCCAGGGTAAAGTGAAATCAATGGTTGAGAGAAATCAAGGAAGATCTAAAGGTTATCAATTGTTGGATTACTCACCCGGATTCAAGATGAAATCAAGGGCTACTAACTACCAAAATAAGCATCCAAAGGCTCTCATTGACGGTTCCAAGATGGAAGCATAATGGTAGAAAATCATGAAGATACCAAAGTGTGAACACAGCTTAAACATCAAGGGCCATGATTAAAAGATCATCTTTCTCATGGATTATGTTGTTAACACAACTAATTAACCAATGGAGGAGATCGTTTGCCCTAAATCCTAAGGCTATTATTCCTTGCATCTATACCACTCAAAACCCTAGTCTCTACTCTATAAAAACGTCCTTTTGGCCAGCCAAAAGAAAATGTAGAAGCCTTCCCCAAGTCCAAAATTTCCATAGCTTAGGTTCTACACCACAACCCTTC
Organism: Cocos nucifera; assembly: GCA_006176705.1. Classification (NCBI taxonomy): domain Eukaryota; kingdom Viridiplantae; phylum Streptophyta; class Magnoliopsida; order Arecales; family Arecaceae; genus Cocos; species Cocos nucifera. The sequence goes on along the minus strand of QRFJ01002194.1, from coordinate 54,971 downwards.
TACATGCTGACACTATATTCCTAGATTTTTAGCTAGCCATAGATAAAACCTTTTTCCCTAAAACTTTGCTATCCCAAACCTCCATTATTTCCCTACAAACCTTAAAAATTTAACATCCAAAAGACTCCAAAAAGTCCTCCAAACCTTTCTCCCTTTCTAGCCCTATAGACTATAGTCTAAAAATTCCACCAACCCTCTTCCACCTTCCAACTTCTTCCAAACACACTTTCCTCAGCCAATTCTCCACCAAATCTTCTCCTCTTGCTATTGAAGGTCTTCTCCAAGTCTGAGAAAAGAAATCTCCAGAGTTTAGGATGAAGATCTTGGTGAAGAATCTCTCAATATCCGGTTAGACATCTAGTTCTCAAGATCCATTGTAATTTTGTTTTGATAGTTTGATCTTATTGATATATCTTTTGTATTTCTTTCTTTCATTATGCAATAAAGATATAAATTTCTTGATTTATATTTATGCATCTTTATTTATATTTCCTATATTTTTAATCTAAAATAGTCTATACTCTTAGGATGATCCATGATCTATGGGTACAGATCGTACTCTTGGGATAGATTATATTTAGGTAAAACTTTTACTCTCATATCTAATTCAATTTAGACTAGCTTATAGCTTTAAGAGATGAGGCATGATCTACGGATATAGATCATGCTCTATAAGATAGGTTATATCTTTATTGGTTAAATACCTAAGCAAAGGTAGATGAAAGAAGGATACAAACTATCTAGCAAATAGCAGTAAGGTCCTGAGAGATCTATCTCCATATCCACAACCAACTTTTAATTACTTTTCATTATTTACTTGCAAGTAATCTAAATAGTTCCTTACTTGATCTCTATTTTGCTCTTAGTATACGAACTAAAATAACTCAAACATAACTACGAGATCCCAATGGAAACGATCTCGACTCACCCTAACTATAGTCATGAGTATGGTTTATTTTTCACCGCCTACGATAGCGATCAAGGATCAGACCAAGAAGCCCAAGCCTGATCGGAGCCAGGTGGAGTACTTCTTTTGTAAGAAGTTAGGGCACTGGAAGAGAAATTATCCTTAGAACGTTGCCTTCCTTGACCCAAATAGGCTGAAAAAGAAGCAAGTAATTTCTAGGCAAGGTAATCATATGATAACACCTTGCAACTTCTCAATATGTGATATTACTGCTTGGATATTAGATACCGAAAGCCTTTATAATATTTATAATTCGATGTAGGGTTTGTAGGTTAGTAGGAGATTTGATGAAGGTGAGAGATTTCTGAATGTTGGAGATAGAAGATAAGTTTCGGTTCTAGCTTCCAGAATCATGAACCTTGTAATAAATTCTCATACTGTTGTTCTCAATGAATGCCATTATTGTCCAAGCTTTTTGTTGAATGTTATTTCTGTAGGCCTTTTGGCCAACAATAATTCTTATTAGTGTAGAGAATGGTTCTGACGTCGGAGTTGGATGGAGTAGGAGTAGACGGGGTTGCCAATGAGACCAAGAAGGTAAGTCCAAATTGGAGATGGGTGGCTCCAGTAGGACCCTCCAGTGCTTAAGTTAGTTCTCTGATTAACCAAAATAGAGCGCTCAAGAAAATTGAATAGAGTATCGAGTTGAGTTTGAGAGCCTAGAGAGAAGACATATCTGGAGGATCCTTTATAGAGATAAAGCATATAACAAACTGATAGTGACAGTCGTAACTGCCTGCTAGTGGGCTATTCGGGCCATGTAGAGTTTATTTTGGAGAGTAGTATCCTTTGTCGTGACATGCCAATTCATTGGAGATTAATAATTGGAGTTCATGTAGGACCTCTGCACATGCGAGCAAGCCGCATACTTGAAGAATTCTTCCTAGTGATCTAGAGAGGTTCGAACATCTTCAAGGTCATGCACAAGGTGACTGATATCGACTGAGTCAGGGCTTGAGCTGGTGTAAATGATAAGGTCCTCTTATAATTTGAGTCCATTCGGCCCCTTGGAGTCTGACTGGAAGGAGTCTGACTAGATGGAATTTTTCAGGCAACTGGAGAGAGCCTGGGTGACTGGAGGTAGTTTGGCCGAATGGAATCCACTGGGTGACTGGAAGGAGTTCGGCCGGATGGAATTCGCTGGGTGACTGGAAGAACTTCGACAAGAAGGGAGTTCTACCCACTAGGTTCCCTAGCATAGGGTTGACAAAACATCCATTTTGCAAGACAGTTTGGTTGTTCTATTTTAGTTCAGCCAATCAAAGTTCCCTATGCCATAGACGAGGTTTATAGTGGTTGGATGGAAGTCATCCATATTTGTGGAGGTCGTCTGGTATCCATGTAGTGGGGGTAATCCAAATTTTGGCGGGGGTTATTTTACCCCCAACACTTGTTCCTCTACTCTCGAGTTTAAATTTCGAATGAAGGGAGTATAAAAACTGCAATAGCCAAAGTTCCTCACCAGTTTCCCACTCTCGAGGTGCGAAATACTTTGGCCTCTTCTGAGATGGCGCCAAAGCTTCTTAATGAATAAGTAACTTGAAAGGATAAATTCCTTTGTATACTTGTCTGGCACAGAGCACCATGCATGGTGCCATAATTGCTCTGTCAGGCACCAGGGATTAGCATGATGGACGAGACACATGGCAGGTTGGAGCTGGTCTAGGAAGATTTGCCATCATAACTACTCTAGACTTCCCCCTGCTATTTAAACTTCTCCTCCCTGACTTCTCATCTCCACTAGAGCCTTCCTTCTCCTTCTTTTTGCTCCTCGCTTCCTCCGAACAACCTACTACAATTTTTTGGCCATTGACATCCTTGTCAACCGCTACCCATTCTTCCAATCAACTTTCTGTGCTCTTCGCCAAACTTAGGTTAGTCTCTCATCTCTTTTTCCTTTATTTTCCTATTTTTCACTTATTTTTTGTGGTCTCCCTCAGGTTTCCTAAATGGGCTTCACTCTTTTTCCTTCCAAAACATTACTATCCTTTTTTCCTTAATTTTTTGGAGATTTTTTAGGCTCATTTTGATTCAAAATGTCCTTGGAAGCATCTTGGTCTACCAGTTCTGGGAGCTCAATTGACCCAAACTCCCAAGACCCCAACTTTAGGGTAGAAGCCAAGCTCAAGGTTGTACCTCATCCAGTTTTTATACCCGAGATCATCCCCTACACTCTATACTCTAAAGATCTTTCTCTGATAAGGATCCAACACGGGGTGCCCTCAGAGTACGAATTGGAGCTTCTCAGGCCTAGTGACCAAGCTTATGCTCCTCCTCTAGGTCACTTCTATTTGTATACTGAGGCTCTTCATGCTAGACTTCATTTCCTGGTTTCTTTCTTCATCATAGCCCTTTTTCAATTTTTTAGACATTTCTGTTGATTCTATTGTCCCACATTCTTTCAAGTTCATCATAGGTTTTCTCTTGCTTCTATGGTCCCACATCCGACCACTTCTCTACTCCGTAGCTACTACACCTTCAAACACCATCCTACTACTAAGGGTTTATGGTCTCCCCCTAGGCCGAAATGAATGGGTTGATTAAGGGTGCCCCTTCTTCCTTTCATATTGGGAAGGGAAAGTTCTTCTTTGTCTCATGCCCATCCATTAGGTTAGGACTTCCTCCTTGGGGGCAGCTAAGGGATTCAGTCCATCGAGCTCTGAGCTTGGAAAGGGATGATCTTGATTCTTTTAATAATCATAAAAATTATCCAGCTCCTCCTTTACCCAAACTCATAAAAGAAAAAACCTTGTTCAACATGGGTATGAGCCCCTTCAATCCAGCAGGTTTATATACAAATTTCTTAAGTTTCTTTCCTATCTTTCTTTCTAATTATGAGTCTCTCCTTATTATAGAAATAGATGCAGATGAACTTTAGCAGCTCTCCAAGGAACTCCGAGCTTACAAAAGGAAGGGTGCCATGACTGGTGAGGCTTCCAAGAGAGAAAATGTCGATGTGACAAGCATCGTTACACACGTTGATGCCGCTGCTGATATTCCTGCAACCACCACTACCATCGAGGTTATTGCTGCTATCGAGGTCGTGACACCTCTGACCTCCTTAAGCCCCCTAGTCAAAATCCAAACTTCTAATCCTCTCACTAAAAGAGAGGAGGTAGAGAAGAAGAAAAAGAAGAGGTAGGCCGCTGCGAAGGTCTAACACAAGGCTAGCTCCAGGGGGTCCAACAGTCCTGATGGTGATCTGAAGGAAAATCCCTTCAACAATTGGAGAATTATCAGGAGGTTGATAGATGGGTGCACCCTGCCCATGGTTGTGGACAGGATTGTTAAGGCCGACCCTAAGTAGTGCACCTGGAACTCTCTTGACTCCTTCCTTGAGGTGAATCAATTCGTCTCTCCTCCTTTTTGTTCTTTTGTTGATTTGTCCATGTGTTTCTTCATTAGCTTAATTCACTTGATCATTTTTGCAGACAGGCCACCAACTCATTGCCAATATCAAGATGATGAATCATCTGAGGTCAGAAGCAATAAAGGCTCAAGAAGACCATTAAGCCAAGATCAATCATCTTTTTGATGAAAAAGTCAAGGTCGACCATCTCCTTGAGAGAAAGATGGCCGAGGTCAAGAGCCTTCAGGAGATGGTCCAAGTCACCAAATAGACTTTGGTGAAAATGAAGGTGGAGTTGTTCTCAAAGATCAGAAAGAGGAGGGAGAACGAGGCCAAGATGGCAGAGCAGGTATGGCGGACCTTGCAGTAGATTTTGGAGGCCAAGGTCCAGTCATTAAAAGAGTTCAAAGCCTCCTCAAAGATGAAGAACATAAAGGTGAAGTTCGCCCAGCTATGTTTCATCAAGAGATTCATGCTCTGCAATAAGAACATGGTCAATAAATTTTTTGAGCTTGACCTCAGCTTTCCAGAGGAGGAAGCTTCTGATGATGAAGCGGGACCGTCTACCTTAGTCGCCGACCTTCTACTAGTCGAGCCTTCTTCCACCATGCTTCCCACCACAACTGCTCCTCCTTCTGCCGAAGGACCCACATCAAATGAAGCCGCACCGAACCCTTCAACTACTCTTCCTGAGGTCTGAGACCTCTGATCATTATACCATCATTTTTTTTTGTACTTAAATAACATATTGATTAATGAAAGCAAACCTTTTCTTTTAGTGGTATGCGTGTTGTGATTCTTTCATGTATTAAGTGCAATCTTTGGTTGAAGCCGATCCTTTGCCTCAGGGTATCTCCTTAAAGGCTACTATTAGAAGTTTGAGGAAAGAAGTTCATCACCTTAAGAGAAAATTGAAAAAAAAATAGAAGGAGAGCTTGGGAAATCAAAAAAGAATTACAATGAGGCCTCCACCAACATCAATCATCTCCATCAATCCTTCAAGCAGCTCTTCAGAGAATACATTGCTAGGAAAAACCATTTAAATGAGGAACTTGAGGAAATCAAGAAACATGCCAGTGAGAAATCATAGGCCTTGACTGCAAAAATTAGCTCCGTCGAAGTTGAGCTTAAGATATCAAAGAAAAAGATCCGATTGTTGGAGGGGAGCTCGGCATGGTCTACCAGAAAAGGAGAGTATGGTTGGGATTGGTAAAAAAGGTTCTCCGACCTTCAACAGTAGCTACTGGATGTTGAAGAGGCATATAACTCTTATTGAATTGGTTGGTGTGAGCAAATCGATAACTATAGGAAGAAGCTCAGAAAAGCAAATGCCGAAGTCATGCGACTCCAGAAGCTGCTGATGGAGAGGACCGAGGTCAACTCGAGCAGAGAATCAAATGAACTCCTCTACTTGCGAAGGACTGTGGAAGGCTTATCTAAGTCATATAGAAAAGAAAAAGCCAAGCTGCAATAGCTAAAGATCTAGATGGTTTATCAAGAAAATACCATCAAAGATGACAAGGCTGAATCTATGGTTCTCAGGAAGAAGCTGAGAGAGACAGAGGAGTCATGTAGGTGGGAGAGAATGCTAAGGGAGAGCCTGGCAATGAGGCAAAGGCTCAAAGAGGAAATAGATGGCTTAAAACACTCCCTCGTAATGGCTAGAGCTGGAAGTCCAAAATCTAACTCTGGATAGTACTTTGGCTTTTCTTCTTTCTTTCTTCTTTATGCTTTGTAACTAGTCTTAGTGACCCATGTAATGACTTCTATTGTTAATGAAATAAAGTTTCTTTCATTTACCCATTTGTATTTCACCTTAGCTTATCGCTTGCCATTTTACTTTATTTTCATACTGTATTCGACCTTGATGTTGTCTAAGAATTATAACTTTCTCTCTACATTTCACATATCTGTCCCTCTTGTCCATGAATAAGGGTCTTCCAATTCATTTAGGAACTAAAGCTCCCTATTTGTATTCTTCCTCCTATTTAAGAATGGGAGGCCTTCAATTCTCCATAGGATCTTCATCCATATCAGTATGAGGTTCACCTCCTATTCCTAACATAGTCAGCCAATTTTTTTGTTAAGACGAGGTCCACCTCCTATTCCTAAAAAAATTGCTGGGACACAAAAGGGCCACCGAGAGGGCCTCTCTCCAATGTCACCATTTTAAGAATTGGAGGTCTTCACCCTTATTAAGATGAGGTTAACCTCCTATTTAAGAATTGGAGGTCTTCACCCTCATTAAGATGAAGTTAACCTCTTGTTTCAGAGCCAGAGGCCATCATCCCTATTTTCTCACATAATTTTCTATCATTGCATAATTTTGCACCAGAAATACAGAAATTAAAGTAAGAGAATTTTATTAAAATTTGATTACTATTAATACATTCTAAGTTTTTCGAGTTCCTAGGCTATGGTTGTGCAGCCCCTCTAAGCTCCTTCAAGTAGTAAGTCCCAGGTCGGACGACTTCCATTACCTCATAAGAGCCTTCCCAATTCAGAGTGAGCTACCCTTCATTCTAAGGTTGAGACATCCGCTCGCCGAAGTACTAGATCTTCCACCTTGAATGCTTTGCTTCCGACCCTAGAATTGTAATAACGGGCCACTTTCTGTCTGTAAGCTGCCATCCTGATCTGCACCTTCATTCATTTTCTTCTAACAAGTTGAGGTTGGCTTTGAGATCTTACAAATTTCTTTATTCATTGAATTCTTTGACTCGTGTAAAAGGGAGTTTAAGTTCCATTGGGATGACTGCTTCCATTTCGTAGGCTAGGGCAAATGGGATTTTTTTGGTTGGCAACCTCTGGGTGGTTCTATAAGTTCAAAGTATATGATAGAGTTTATCCACCCGAGTTCCTTTCATCCTTTTAAGTCTTGCCTTTATCCCTTGTAATAGGATCTTGTTGGTCATCTCGGCCTGACCATTTGTCTGTGGATGAGCCACTAAGATGAAGTGGTGGAAGATATTCAGATCTTCACAAAACTCAACAAAATTTGTCCCTATAAATTGGCACTCGTTATCAGTAATTAAAGTTTGAGGTAGACAAAATCTACAAACTATTAACTTCCAAACGAAGTTCTACACTTTTGCTTTAGTAATTTAAGCTAGAGGTTCGGCCTCAACCTATTTAGTGAAGTAGTCTATCGCTACTAAGAGAAACTTTCACTATTCGGATGCCATGGAAAAGGGCTCGAGTAAGTCCATTCTCTATTGTGCAAATGGCCATGGGGCACTCAGGGATGTAAGCTAGAAAGCCCATTATCTTTGAATTTTTGCATTTCTCTGACACCAGTCATATTTTCTCACATACTCCATAGCATTCTGATCCATTGTCGGCCAATAATAGCCCTATCGAAGTAGCTTATGAGATAGAGCTCTAGCTCCCAAATGATTTTCATATATTCCTTCGTGAACCTCCCATAGTGCATGCTTTGCTTTAGAAGGATTGAGACATTTCAGTAATGGCAAAGACTATGACCTTTTATAAAATTTATCTTCATACAAAACATAACAAGGGGCTTGATTTCTTAATTTTTGAGCTTTCTTTGGATCTCGGGAAAGAATGTCATCTTTGAGATATGCAAGAAATGGGTCTATCCAGCTGGGCTCCTAGTCAACCTGCATTATAGTTTAAGATTCTTCTGAGCTTGGGTGCTACAGAACTTCAAAGTAGACTACTTTCGGCAATTCACTCGAAGCTAGTGTGGCTATTTTGGAGAGAAGGTCGGTCTTAGTATTCTCTACTCTTGGGATTTGTTGAATCTCAAAGCTACTGAAGGCCAAGATCAAGCCCCTCACTTTTTTTAGGTACTTCTTCACATTTTCTTCCCGAGCCTCATAGTGACTGCTAACTTGTCCCACCACCTACTAGGGGTCACTGTAAACTTTTACTCAGCCCACTTCCAATTCATTAGCTATCTTCAATCTCGCAATTAAAGCTTGATATTCTGCTTCATTATTTATTGCAAAAAATTTGAAACGAAGTGCATATTCAGCAATAATTCCTTTAGGTCTGATTAAGATCAAACCCGCACCTGCTTTAGAAGCATTGGATGAACCATCCACATGAGAGCCCAAAAGCTTTTGAGGAGATCTGGTCTATCTTGAAGGGGGTTTGGCTTTGACCATGAAGCATTGACCTTGGGCTATTTAGGTTTGGCTTCATCTGGAATGGTGCACTCTATTATAAAGTCAACTAGAATCTGAGCGTTGATCGATGGTCGACATTGAAAATTAATGTCAAACTCTGTGAGCTCAATGGACCATTTTGCTATTCTTCTAGAGGCATCTATCCAATGGAGAACTGTCTTGATGGGTTGATTAGTGAGGAGTATTATGGTATGCCCCTGAAAATAAGGTCAAAACCTTCGAGCTATAATCAACAGAGCATAAGTTAATTCTTCTAACTTAGTATACCTGGTTTTAGCATCCCTTAGAACTCGGTTAATATAGTAGATTGGCTTCTGCACTTTTGCCTCTTCTTTAATTAGGATGGTTGCCAGGGCTGCTGGGAAGACTTTTAGGTATAAAAATAATTCTTCTCTAGGCTTGGGCTTGACCAATAGAGGAGCTGAGATAAGGTAGCTTTTCAATTCTTCAAATACTTATTGACATTCAGAAGTCCCGTAGAAGTCCTTTGGCTACTTGAAGATCTAGAAGAAAGGAATACATCTCTCGATCGATCTTGAAACAAAATGGTTCAAAGCTTCCACCTTTTTTATCAGATGCTGAACATCTTTTATCGACTTTGGTGCAGTCATCTTTTGAATGGCCCAAATTTTCTCTTGATGTGCTTTAATTCCACACCTCGATACCATGAACCCCAAAAACTTTTTCAAAGATACTTTGAAGGCACACTTGGTCAGATTTAGCTTTATCTTATACTTTCAGAGCATGCTGAAGGCTTCTTCCAAGTCTGTAATTTGGTTTATGAAAGATCGACTCTTGACAGGCATATCATCTACATAAACCTCCATATTGCAATCGATCTGCTTCTTGAAAATTTTGTTCACCAAGCTTTGATAAGTTGCACCTACATTTTTAAGCCCAAAGGACATGATCCTGTAATAATAAAGACCACGATCAGTAATAAAAGTAATTTTTTTTTTATCTTCTGACACCATCTGAATTTGATTATAATCGAAGAAGGCATCCATAAAAGTGAGGAGCTCATGATCTAAAGTTACATCCACCAACTGATCGATTCTAGAGAGGAGGTAGCTATCCTTTGGATAGACTTTGTTTAACTTTTTGAAGTCTATGCACATCCTTCACTTACCGTTTGCCTTCTTGATGAGGATCACATTGGAGACCCAGATCGGATAAGATACTTCTCAGATGAACCAAGCCTTGAGAAGTTTGTTAATCCTCTTCCAAAATTGCCTTTTGCCACTCTGGTGCATAACCATGAATCTTATCCTTTACAAGCTGATGTTTGGGTTCAATAGCCAGGCGATGTTTCATCATTTCTACATCAATTTTGGGCATGTCCATGGGAACCTAGGCTAAAACATCTGCATTTCTCTCTAAGAAGGCAACGAGCTACTTTCTGACTTTATCCTCTAGGTTAGAGCCAATCTGAACAATATGATCCTCATTTCCATCATTCAAAGAGATTGCAACAAGATCTTCTATAGGCTCGCCCTACTCTTCTATTAGGTCATCATGGACATCAAGCCCATCCACTGCATATGGATCTAGTTGCCCTCCCCCTTTCAAGGTAACTGTATAGCAGTGTTTCGTCAGAGCTTGATCTTCTCTTACTTCTCCAATCCCATAACTTGTTGAAAATTTTACTTTCAAACAAGAAGTTGATACCACAGCCCGAAGTGCATTCAAATCAGGTTGGCCTAGGATGGCATTGTAGGCAGAAGGAGCTCTTACCACTAGAAAATCAACCTATGCCTTGGATTGCCTGGGATATCGCCCTGCCACGATAGTTACCATTATTATCCCTTCTACCAGCACAGCATCGCCAGTAAAACCCATCAATGGAGAGTTCATTGATCCCAAGTGACTACTAGATATGGACATCTTTGAGAAAACATCATAAAATAAAATATCTACAAAGCTTTCATTATCAATTAGAATATAACGCACATCATAGTCAGCAATATTTAGAGTAACTACAATCGCATCATTATGCTAAAATTGAATCCCTTGAGCATCTTCTTCAGTGAAAGCAATGGGTTCTTCCATCCTTTGCCTCTTTATTGGCTCTATCGATCTATTGGCTTCCCTCCACCAAAGTCTCCCAGCAATAGTATTGATGATCCCACATGGTGGCTGATCTCCCTACTGTTCTTTCCTCCTAGGCGGTTCTGACTGTGGCAGTGCCCTTAGCCGATCTTTTCTTCCTTTGGGTCGACGTCATAAAAATTGATCGAACCAGTCTCGCTTGATGACCTCCTCATTCTTATCTTGGAGCTGGATGCATTCTTTAGTATTATGACCTGGTCATAATGGTAAAGATAATACTTGTTGGGGTTGCACTTGGTTGGGTGGGACCACGTCCTTTCTGACCTTGGCTACTGCTCCTTAATTTTCATTAGTACCTATATCTTCGAAGCATTCAAAGGAACATAGTTGTGGAATCTTTGAGGAGGGAAGTTCGACCATGTCTTCTGATTTGGACTTCTTTATGAACGAGCTTGGGGTGGGGTCCGGGCTCGCTTATGCTCAGGAGTTTTAGAGCATGGTCGACCTGCACTCAGCTTCTCGTCAACTATGGGCTTGCTGGATTCGTCCACCTGCCTCTTCTTTACGGTCTCATCATCCTTTATTTGGAAAGCCTCCTCTGCCTGGGCATAACCTTTAGCCAAGGCCAGCATATCAGCAAAATATTGGGGTACTTCCTCTCTAAGAAGGATAGAAGATCATTCTTCTGAAAACCGCCCTTCAACGTAGCCATGGCTATAGATTGATTCAAGTTCTAGACCTCTAATGCAGTAGCATTGAAGCAGATGACATAAACTCAAATGGACTCCCCTTCCTTTTACTTGATGTTGATGAGGGAGTCCGAACCTCACCTTGGACATCGGCTACTAATGAGGCGAGCTACGAACCAATGATACATTTGATCAAAGGAGTAGATCATACCCAGCTTAAGGCTCGAGTACCAATTTCTTGATGCTTCTTTCAGAGTTAAGGGGAAAGCTCAGCACACAATGACGTCTGTTGCATTATGGAGTAGCATCATAGTTCGAAAGACCTCAAGGTGGTCAACTGGATCCAGGATCATGTCGTAACTCTCAAATTGAGGGAGTTTGAAGTTCAGCAGGATGGGTTCCAGCATAATTTGGAGAGAGAATGAGGGGTTGGTGTAGATATCGTCGATGTGGTTAGGGACAGCAATGCGGAGATCCTCGATCTGCCTATTCATCTCCTAAAGATTTTGATCGAGAAGATCTTCTCAATCATGAATCTCAAGGTTCCTCTCATTGAATGGTGGCAGGGATCTTTCGCAGGTGGAGTCATGGTCAAAATAGGAGCTCGCCGCTCTCTACATTCCTTTCCCAGGGATTATTGATCAGCTTCCTTAGGTGTGCCTTCCTTGTATTGGATCTTGATATTCTGGCGAGGTTTTCTTTGATTGGACTGGCTTCGGGGGTTGCTGCATGGCTTGCTCTGCTTCAATAAGGCCCTTAACCTATTGGATCAATAGGTTGAACTGCTTTAGATCCACCACGACTATCGGTGGAGGAGGCTAAGGCATCGATGATTGGATTGGGGCAATTGGATCTGGCTTAAGTATGGTAGCAGAGGCAGCAGATCATCGAGTAGAAGCCTTCCTTGGTAGCATCTTTTAAGAGCAAACAAAAATTCATATGAGAGGAACTAAAGGTGTTGAGAATAGAAGAAAGAGAATAAAATTGACTGAGCACTCCTTTTAGAATTAGAGCTCAGACTTCCTTCCTCTGGAACCAATCCTGTTGGTGCAGGGAATGGTTCTAATGCTGGAGTTACATGGAGTAGGAGCAGATGGGATCATCGATGAGACTTGCATGGTAAGTCCAAACTAGAGGTGGGTGGCTCCAGTAGGATCATCCAATAGATTCGGGCAACCTCAGAGTTTAATTACTGATAATGGACACCAATTTATGGGGATAAAGTTTGTCGAATTTTATGAAGATCTGAATATCTCGCACCATTTCACCTCAGTAGCTCATCCACAGGAAAATGGTGAGGCCGAGGTGACCAACAGGATCCTGTTATAAGGGATAAAGGCAAGACTTGAATGAGATAAAGGAACTTGGATGGATGAACTCTATCATGTACTTTGGGCTTACAGAACCACTCAGAGATTGCCAATTAGGAAAACCCCATTTATCCTAGTCTTTGGAATGGAAGCAGTCATACCAATAGAATTTAAACTCCCTTCAACACAAATCAAAGCATTCAATGAATAGAGTAATTCGCAAGATCTTAGTCTTGTTTAAGAACTAGAGGCCTTCATCATCGTTAAGATAAGGTTAACCTCCTATTTAAGAACTGGAGGCTGTCACCCTCGTTAAGATGAGGTTAACCTCCTATTTAAGAACCAGAGGCCTTCACCCTCTTTAAGATGAGGTTAACCTCTAGTTTATGAACCAAAGTCCTTCTAACCCTATTGGTGTAGGGATGCTTCTGACGTTGAAGTTGGACGGAGTAGGAGCAGATGGGGTCACCGATGAGACCTATAAGGTAAGTCCAAACCAGATGTAGGTGGCTCTGGTAGGATCCTTCGATGCTCAAGTTAGTTCTCTGGTCAACCAAAATAGAGTGCTTAGAAAAAATTAATAGAGTATCGAGTTGAGTATGAGAGCTTCGAGAGAAAACATATGTGGAGGATTCTTTATATATATAAAGCATGTAACAAACTAATAGTGATGGCCATAAATGCATGCTAGTGGGCCGTTCGGGCCACATAAAGTTTCTTACGGAGAGTAGTGTCCTTTATCATGACTTGCTAGTTTGTTCGAGATTAACAATTGGAGTTCAGATGGTACCTCTACACATGTGAGCAAGCCATGAACATGAAGAACTCTTAGTCCCAATGATGTAAAGAGGTTCGGACATCTTCAAGGTCATCCACAAGGTGACTGATACTAGTCGAGTCGGGGCTTGAACTTGTGTTGACGATGAGGTCCTCTTATAATTCGAGTGCATTCGATCGATTGGAGTTCAAGTGGAAGGAGTTTGGCTGGATGGAATCCATCGGGCAACTGGAGAGAGGCTGGGCGACTGGAAGGAGTTCAATCAAATGGAATATGCTAGGTGACTAAAAGGAGTTCGATCAAATGGAATCTGTTGGGTGACTGAAAAGAGTTTGATTGGAAGAGAATTTTGCCTGCTGGGGTCCCTAGCATAGGGCTGACAAAACATTCTTTTTATGAGATAGTTTGGTTGCTCCATTTTAGTTTGGTCGATCATGTTCGCCATGCCATAGATGGGCTTTATAGTGGTTGGATGGAAGTCATCTATGTTTGGCGAGGTCGTCGGGTATCCATGTGGTGGGGGTCATCCAAACTTCGACTGGGGTTATTTTACCCCCAACACTTATGAATTTTCAATAAAAAAAAATTATAATATCATTCTAAATGATGTTATGATTTATGTTGGATAATTGAATAACGAAATTTATATAGCATCACAGCCTGTTAATATGGTTCAATGCTATAATAAACATCCTAGAATAAATTCTGTATCTAAAGTATATCTTTTGAAGGGAAATCCTGATTTTCCGATCCAGGTTCGTTCAGATCAAGAGATATATTTCAAAAATTTTTCTCTTGATCCCAATCAGATCTTGATATATTTCAGATCTGATTCTTATTATTTTAATAAATAAAATAAAATAAGATAAATTAAATCAAATTTAATTTACCTGATTTGGGTAATCCTATTATCCTATAGATGATCCTAATTGCAGCGGAAGGTTCTGGATCTAGCCATGCAAGCGCCTGGCCTCTACCGGTATCCACTCGGGTTGGATCTGGAGATCCTCTTCTTCTCTATCACGCCTCCAAAAATCAGATCTGGATCTGATCTGGAGGATCTTTAAAACCTTTTTAAAGATCTGCAGTCGTCCTTTGCAGCAGCGCAGCCTTCTTATTTTTGATCGCCTTTCTTTGATCTGAATCGCACCAACCAAAGTCCAAAACACCTTTTGGATGTGGAGAGCAAGGGGAGAAGAAGCTATGGCATGGAGGAGGAGGGAAGAGGCAGCCTTGGGGTGTGGGGTTTCTTAATTGAATTTGCATTAGCATAGAATCTGAGTGGGCGCAGGGTCTTATTTATAGACTAAGCGTGATCCAACTCCTCTTCTCCCAACCAATCACAACCCTTTGTGAAATCAGATCTAAATTTTGGTGGGAATAGGACCCCTGGATTCCTCCTTAGAGGGCCTAAGACAGTCAATGTTGGTTCTTAGAAGAACTCTAATTGGAATCCAAAAAGGAGATGGAGTCCTTGTCCAACAAGGACCCTAGGCGCCTCCTACTTGGATCAGGCCACCCTTGGCGTGCGCCCTTCTCCTTGCCAGGTTCTGGCCGGGGGACAGGCCCCCACCAGCTCTCCAATAGGTGCATGACATGTGGTCAAAAGTCAAAGGGTCAATGGTCAACGTTTGACCAGTCAAAAGGTAACTTTTGACCAAAGTCAAAGAACAAGAAATGGCAGGTGACCAAAAATGGCAGGTAATGTCTTACAAATAAGACAACCTATTCTGACTTGGACAACCTCCAGTCAGACCATATGAAGGCTCTGTGATTGAGCAAAAACTCCTTTGGCTCAGTCAGGAAACTTATTTGTGATGTAAAAGAAGAACGTAGGTTCAATCGAGTGCTAGCACGATTTCCTTGAACCTAATTGAATCTCATTCAGATCAATTGAACTAGATCAGTTCAATTGATGATCACCAGATTCAAACCCTTGTTTGTGTGACCCAGTTAGATTCAGTTCTGTATGGTAATGGGATATGTCATGACTTATCAATATGACATCATCGAAACCTCTTTCGATGGATTGAAACTCTTCTGATTCGAACAGCTAGAATGATCGATATCTTTATCATTCTAATTGCTCCAAATCCACCAATGACACCTAGCAGTATATGGTGGCAACCCATCAGAGCTGAATGTGAACCTTTTGGTGTAGCTATCTGTGTGATTAAGTCTTCTATCTGAGCCCCGATCAGATTAGGGTTAGGTAGACTCGTCAAACCCTAGTCTTGTCATATGATATAATCATTCGATTCGAGTGGAATGCGAAAATCTAAAATAGAAACTCTTTCTATTATTGTCACTCTACCATGGCCATGGGCTTCAGGACTTGATTCTCATGATTATCATAGGGCTGCTCCTCTACCACCGAGTAGATAGATCCCCATCTTCATGCAATTCCAGTTTCCTACAAATGAACATGTCACAGCCAACATACACCTCAGGGTTCCATATGGCTAGGAGACCGAGTAATGGTGTAGTCAAACTATAACACCCTCAAGGTGAACTACCGATGCATCTCAGGTCAAAGAACCAGACACACTACTGCATCATCGAGTCAGTCATTGACGAGAAGGTAGACTCCCTAATGACTACTCGAGGTGGTCACGCTCAGTGCCCTCGTTCTCTAACGAGTACCTGTACTCTCGCTTCGGTGTCTCCACACCGTAGACTTAAGACTCATCTACTAAAGAGAAGCGATCGTACACCAACCTTCCGGATCAATCACCATCCTCGTGATGATCCTATGGTCGGGAGCTGTTTATGAGTTAATAATGATTATTCATGTCTTAAATTTTCAACTCTTGAAAATATGAATTATCATTACCATTAACTCAAAGGATGTATCACAAACACTAAATACACAGGTGTGATAGAAAATAACCCATTTTATTAATTATAGTCAAAATTACAATTTTGCCCCTAGAAGTGTATTACAAGTGTCAGCCAATTCTGGCTTCTAGGGCACATATATCTAACATCTTTGGCACTGTGGACTACGTCTCATTAACAAGAACATAATAAATACATTCGCTCAAGAAGGAATTCTTGAAGTCAGTTATGGTAAATCACTTCTGATCTGTGAGTCCTATCTTCTTGGTAAGATGCAAGTCATCTTTTACTTGTAAAGATGAGCAAGCTAGCAAATTCCTGGGTCTAGTACATACTGATGTATGTGGACCCATAAGCTCAAGTACTAGAGGTGGATATTTCTACTTCATAACTTTCATGGATGACCTATCGAGATATGAATATAGCTGCTTGGTGAAGCATAAGTCGGAGTCATTTAAAATGTTCAAACTATTAAAAAATGAGATAGACAAGCAAACTTGGAGGAGTAATTAAACTCTTCGATCTGACTAAAGGGATGAATGCCTTTTCAGTGAGTTTCTAACATATGTAGGAAAGAATGAAATTCTCTTCCAATGGACTCCTCTTGAAACACCATAGCATAATGGTGTGTCTAAAAAGAGGAATCGGACCTTATTGTACATGATTCGATCCAGATGGGATTTGCCAGTCAATCGATCTTCTTCTATGGATATGTGCTCAAATTGGCTTGTTATATTCTAAATAGAGCTTCATGTAAGTCTATAGCTAATACGTCATATGAGATATGGAAAAGGCATAAGCCAGTACGCTCGCACCTTAGGATTTGTGGGTGTCTGACTTATGTCAAATATTTAGCAATGGACAAGCTTGGAACAAGGTCTAACAAGTGTAATTTTATAAGATACCCGAAAAAGACCAAAGGATATTATTTCTGCCTCATTGATGAACAAAAGGTGTTTGTCAGCCTTAAGACAATCTTTTTAAACAAAAAGTTCTTTAGTGAAGGAACTAATATCTCTAAGGTCAAACTTAAGAAAGTTCAGTAGGTGAAAAATTTGACACAAGTAGCTAAACTTGAACTATATTTAATTAGATCAAACCCTGAGCCTAGTGAACCTACACCCTTAAGATGATCTGGTAGAGTACCATGTCAGCCGGGCAAATACTATGGTTTCTTAGTCCGATATGGTGATCTTGTCAAACTTGATGAGAACGATGAGGATCCGATTACCTACATGGATGCAATATAGAGACCCAACTCTAAAAAATAGTTTAAGGCCATGAAATCCAAAATGAAGTCCATAAAGATCAATAATGTATGGACATTGGTCGATCCACCTGAAGGGGTAAAACCCATAGAATGTAAATAGGTCTTCAATAGAAAAAATGGTGTTGATGTGAAGTTAGAGACCTATAAGGCCCGTTTGGTTGCCAAGAGGTATCATCAATGTTATGGTATAGACTATAACGAGACTTTTTCTCCTATGGCAATGGTCAAGTCCATTCAGATTATGCTTGTGATAGCTGCCCATCTAGACTATGAAATCTAGTAGATGGATGTAAAGATAGCTTTCCTTACTAGAGAGCTGGATGAAGAGATGTATATGATACAACCTAAAGAGTTCACATCAACAGATTAGTCTAATGTGTACAAACTTCAAAGATCCATTTATGGACTGAAGTAGGCATCTCAAAGTTGGAACATATATTTTGATAGAACGATCAAAACATATAGCTTCATTAAGAATGGAGAAGTGCCCTGCAAGCATAAGTGGCTAATAGTCCAATGATTGTATTCCATATGTTATATGTGGATGACATTCTCTTAATTGTGAATAATGTCTCTGCATTATATGAAATAATAATTTGACTGTCATCACAGTTCCAAGGATTTGGGAGAAGCTTCCTACATCCTAGGGATGAAGATCTATAGAGATAGATCTAAGAGGTTGCTTGAGTTATCTCAGTCCACATGCATAGATACTGTGTTAAAGCAGTTTAGAATAAAAAATTTTAAGAAAGACTATCTATCGATAGGCCATGAAATTTTTCTCTCGAGGTGAAATTATCTGACAACACCTCAAGAGAAAGAGCATATGAGTAGAATTTCATATGCTTCGGTAGTGAGTTCTATCATGTACGCCATGATATATACGAGACTAGACGTGGCATACTCACTAGGGATAGTGAGTAGATACCAATATGATCCACGGGAGAACTATTGGAAGGTTGTTAAAATCATCATAAAGTATTTAAGAAATACAAGAAACTAGTGGCTTATTTATAGTGAGTCAAATTTTTGACTTGTGGGATTTACAGACATCAGTTTTCAATTTGACCATGATGATAGCAAAAGTATGTCAGGGTATGTATTTATCCTTAACTATGGAGCTGTCTGCTGGAAGAGTTTGAAGCAACATACTATGGCCGACTCAGTTTACGAGATGGAGTATGTTGCTACATTAGATGCTGCCTAAAAAGCGGTGTGGCTGAGGATGTTCTTCACCAAGCTTAGAGTAGCATACTTCCTTGATGTTCCAGTTTTGCTCCACTGCAATAGCTTTGGAGCCATTGTTTATGTGAAAGAACCAAAGGCACACCAGCAGATGAAGTATATTCTGTATCGCTACCCACGTATCTACAAGATCATGGATCGAAGTGACGTCGAGCTTTAGAACATCGATGGGAAGAAGAACCTAGCCGATCTATTTACTAAAGTCGCTATGGTGAAGGAGTTTGATGACTTCAAGTCAAAGATCGGTATTAGATACTGTATCGATTGGCTTTAGTCCAAATGGATGATCATTGAAAATAGTGTCCGAAAGCCAATCATCAGTCTATTGATGGTTGAGCTAATTTTTATATTTATATATGAATTATAAATAAATAAATATTATTTTAGAATTATTAATCATAAATTCTTTTCATTTCTTAATGAACTTTTGAATTGTGGTGAAGTTCTTAAGACTATTTAGAATTGATAAAAGGAGAATTTATCATTTAGTCCTTAAATTTATTTGTGATCAAATAATACATTGTTACCAAAGATAACAATATTTATCAAGTATAGGTCGTTGTGTGCCATATAGATTAGTTATCCTCTTAACCAAAAAGTATGGAGATACTGGTTTGGCATGCAGGTGAGATGTAGGGGTACATTTGCACTGAACATGATGAACTTTGGAGTTTTTTTGCTATTAAGATTTGTTTAGATGGAATATGGGAATAAGTGTCACTCTGACTTGAGATCACCACGATGGCTTCTAAGCAACTCACTATGCTTCGGTGCTAGACTATCTAAATTTTTAATTCAATGATGGAAGATTTCTGAGAATAGTCTAGTATATGAGAAGTCAGTGTGTGAATCAAGATAGGATTGACCACTTTAGGTTCTGGAGCTGTATTCATTTATGTTTTAATTTAGCAAAGTGTAAACCAGGATAGTCCTAGTGAGGAGTCATAGGACTGATTGTGTTGAGATGCGATATGTATTTATTTTTCAGGGTTTGTAGTTTAACTCTATGTCATCCGAAACATAGAGGTCAAATGGATGAATTAAGTAGTTACCATATTCACGTAGATTCTAAATATTGCGGTTGTGACTATTCGACCTATCGAAACATTGAGTATCACTACTAGATGGTCATTTTGATTAGTATAGAAAGTGATTCCCGTGCTACCAACTTAGGTTCGAACCAACGAGGTCATACATATTAAAGGTTTCTACCTGATCTAATGGCTCACGTAAAGACCTATTGTTCTAGGACTCTATGGTCAAGAGTCTCACTAGACTAAGACTCTTCGATTAAGAGTCCTGCTGCATTGGAACTCTGAGTCTTGATTGTTTGAAACTTTGTGATCGAGAGTCGCACTGGTCTGGAACTCTATGATCATGAGTTTCACTTATTTGGGATATTGGGATCAAGAGTCCCATTAGTTTGGGACTCTTCGATCAACAATTTCATATCAATGGGACTTTGCTACCCAGATACCCACTAGATTTTGTTGGGAATATGCACTCTTCCCACATGGATCAATGTGGCCGTCGGTGATTAGCCAAGCAATCAAGGAAGTACTTCTTAGAGATCACTACAGAAGTGCGATCAAATAAATCAAGGAATAGAGAAGAAGAGAAGAAGAGAAGAAGAGATTTTCAAGAGAAAAAAGTTTTTGTTCAGTATATTTTAGCACTCTTACAACCTTGACCTATTTTCAGTATATATACTTTACAAAAGGTCAAACCCAAGCTTATAGAAAAACTTTCCAAATCCAAACAACCCATGTACACAAAATAATAACCCACGAAAACTGAGCTGGCCCAGTTTCAGACTGATCCGGCTAACCTGCGACTGGGTCCGCTCAGTCCTAGACTGAGCCGACCAAGTTGTGTACTATGCCAATAGCCCAAAAATGCTGCTCTTTATCTGAATTTTTCTCTGGGACCTAGCCGACCCAGTCCTAGATTGAGCCGACCCAATTCCTAACTAAGCCAGCCCGGTCTCAGAGTTAGCCAGCCAGTTTCTAAACTTTACTATTGAGATTGATTTTTCTTCCGACTCGCTCCCATCTTTTCATGACCTATCTTCTCATATTTTCAAGACTTGGGAGTGCCACTTCTGAGCTCACATTCTCCACCTTGGTGCTTCCAAGTTCTTGTGAACTCATCTCTTCTCAATAGATCCATCCGTGCCACACATCTCTAAAAGCTATCTCTAGGGAGTGCCTTCGTGAGTGCTTCAGACTAATTCTTCTTGGTATGGACCTTTATCAGTTCCACTTCACCTTTCTCCATCAGCTCTCTGATCATGTGGTACCTCACGTCTATATGCTTTGTGCGTGCATGATAGACTGAATTCTGTGCCAACAACAGAGAACTCTGACTATCACTAAATAGTGTAACCTTGCTCTGCTCCACTCTCAACTCATCAATCAACCTCCTAAGTCAAAGGGCTTTCTTTGCATCCTTCGTTATACCAATGTACTCAATCTTTGTGGTAGACAAGACCGTGTTTGACTGAAGCATTGACCACCAAGACACTGATCCACTATATATGCAAAAGAGGTATCCAGTAGTAGACCTTCTTATATCAAGATCACTAGCATAATTTTCATCGACAAACCCTTCCAAAGGATCTGAACCTTCACAAATCTTCATAGATTGTTCTCCAAATCTTTTCGACTATCCACCAAACACCAAACCATAATCCCTTATTCCATGCAGATATCTCAATATCCATTTCAATGCTTTCCGGTGTTTCTTCCCAGGGTTAGCCATGTAACTACTAACCGTGCTCACAACATGTGCTATATCTGATCTACAGCTCACCATAGTATATATCACACTGCCTATAACATTTGCATAAGGAACTCATTCCATGTACTCTCTCTCCTCTTCTAATTGGGGGAACTATAACTTGGAGATAGATATATGGCTCGGTAATGGTCTCTTTGTAGGTTTGGCCTTCTCCATCCCAAACCTCTCCAAAACCTTCTGGACATACTTTCCTTGTGACAAATGGAGAACTCCTTTGCACCTATCTCTATTAATCTTCATTCCAAGGATTTTCTCAGCTGGATCCAAATCATTCATCTCAAATTTAGATGATAATGTCCTTTTCAATCTTTTTACAGCATCCAAGCTTCTACTAGCTATGAGCTACATCATCTACATACAATAATAGGTACAGGGCATCCTCCTCATCTACATCCTTGACGTAGACACAACAATCATGTTCACATCTGTTGAAATCCAGGCTCAAGACAAAGCTATCAAACCTTCGATACCACTGACGAGGGGATTGTTTTAAGCCATACAAAGACTTCCTAAGTAAACACATCATTTCTTCCTGTCCCATCTCCATGAAACCATTTGGCTGCTTCATGTAGATTTTTTCGTGCAAAGTCTCATGAAGGAAGGCTGTCTTCACGTCCATCTATTCCAATTTCATGTTATGCTGTACCACCAGTGACAGCAAAACTTAAATAGATGTATGACGCAACACGAGAGAGAAAATTTTTGTGTAGTTAATTTCTTTCCTTTGTGAGTATCCCTTTACTACCAGTCTTGCTTTGAATCTGACTCCACCTTATTATGAAGGTTTTTCTTTCTTTGTGAACACCCACTTTGAGCCAATAGGTCGAGCACCCTCTGGAAGATTCACCAGCTGCCATGTCTAATTCTTCTCAAGTGATTCCATCTCCTCCATCATGGCCTGCATCCATGAATCATGATCCTCACTCTTCATGGCCCCTGCATAATTCTCTGGATCTCCATTAGCAGTGATGAGTGCACAAGAGATAACCTCATCAATGCCATATCTGACCAATCTCCTAATAGTATGCTAGGGCTTATGCAAAGCCACTTCCACTGGCATATCTCTACCTGATGTCTATAGTTGCTCTTGTACATCGGTCTGAACTGCCGACCCTCCATGCTAATTTCTAATCTGAGATAATGCTTTTCTGCCCAGCTCTATCTCAACAGGAACACTCTTGTAAGTAGATGTAACCTGCATGCCATCATTCTCCGACTAGCCACCATTGTTCACCTTTATTTCTATAGTTTCATCTATCTTAGACCTCCTCAAGATGCTCTTCTCATCAATGATAACATTTCTGCTGATCACTGACTTCTATGCCTGAGAGTCCCATAGCAGGTACCCCTTGACTCCTTGTGGATATCCTATGAATGTCATCATTTGAGATTTCGGGTTCAATTTACTCCTCTCGATTACCTCCACATGTGCATAGGCTTTGCAACTGAAGACTTTCAGATGGCCAAGCTCCACCTTCTTTTCACTCCAGACCTCTTCTGAAATACCTCCATTCAACTTATAATGAGGGGACCTATTCACAAAAAAATAAGAAAAAATTAGAGCATCACCCCAAAATGACTTTTGGAGTGATGTCTACAGCCTTAAACTTCGTGTCTTCTCGATTAGTGTCTGGTTCATCCTCTCTACGATACCATTCTACTGGGGAGTCATCCTTACTGTGTAATGATGTTTGATGACATTTTTCTCACAGTACCTCCTAAACTTCAGGCTAGTATACTTTCCTACATTGTCCAACCTCAGACACTTTACCTGTCTCCCTGACTCCTTCTCTACTTTAGCTCTCTAGGCTCTGAACCGGGCAAACACCTCTAATTTTTCTCTAAACAGATAAACCCATACCTTTCTTGAGAAATCATTAATGAAAGTAACAAAGTATTTTGCCCCACCTCTAGCTGATATAAGAGCTGGTCCCCATACATTCAAGTGCATTAAATCCAGCACTCCCTCACTGTGCTTGGTACTTCTGGTAAACTTCATCCTATGCTGTTTGCCAAAGATATACAGCTCATAAAGATCTGTGCCCTCTTTCTTTAGGGCTGGGATCATACCTCTTCTGCTTAGTTTTGTGAGCCCACAGTCACTTATATAATCCATCCGATAGTACCACAGCTGATACAAAATCTGCTACTCCTATGCCGCTGCTAGCACCTCTACCTTATCATTTACCACTGAGCCTTTCATTCTATAATGATTATTGCTTAGTCTTCTATCTCTCATTACCATCAAAGCTTTCTTGAAAGTTTTTAGACATCCACTCCTAGCCTGGCTACTAAAAGCATAATCCTGCTCCTCCAAGTAACCCAAAGAAATCAAATTCTTTTTTAACTCCAGTACATACTTGACATTTGATAATGTATGAATGATCCTATCGTACATCCTCATCTTGATAGAGCCAATTCCAGCTACTTTGCATGGATGATCATCTTCAAGACTGACACTTCCACCATCGATCTTCTGATAGGTAGCAAACAACTTCCAATGAGAAGTATATTGGTGCAAGAATGTTGAATCTAATATCCACAAAATATCGCACTCTATGGATCCATCTGATAAACTAGCAGGTCTTCTCAACTACTCACAAAAGCTGTATCATCTCCCTTGCTGGCCTTCCTTTTTTTTGATCTTAAAAGGGAACAATCTCTCCTCAAGTATCCAAGCTGATAACATTTATAATATTTCAATGTCATCTTCCTCTGATCGTGAGACTTTGACATGCTCTTAGATTTCCCTCTTGTCTTCTCATTTGATCTTCCCTATCTTTCGTTCACTGCCAAGATCTTAGACTTAGAATCTTCCTTGCCGATCTTCATTCTTTGCTCATTTGATCTGAGCACACCAACAACCTCTTCATAGTTTAGGATCTTCTTTCTATAAACTAAAGTTGTTATGAGACCATCATACAAACCTGGAAGAGAACATAATAGCAGCAATGCCCGATCCTCCTTGTTGATCTTCACATCCAAACTCATCACCTCAGAATACACTTGATTAAACCTTTGGATATGTGCAATAAGATCTCCACCTTCGGACATCCTCAGACTATACAACTATTTCATCAGCCATAGCTTGTTCATCATATTCTTCCCCATGTAAGTGTTCTTCAATCTCTCATAGAGCTCCTTTGCCATAGTTTCTATGCAAACCTCGAGCAAAATCTGATCGATCAAGTATATTCGGATTATGCTAAAAGCAATTTTCTCCAACTCTTCCCAATCCTTACTACTGATTTTTTTTGACCTTTCTTTTGTCCAGACCTTGTAGATCCTCTGCTGAACCAACAAGTCCTTTAGTCTTTGCTTCCATAGGATAAAGTTTTCCTTACCGTCGAACTTCTCAAAATTCACCTTGAATCCACTTGATCCCATGACTTCAAATAAGTTAAGAATAGATTCCTAACACCCTTCACGATCACACAGTAGTAAAACTATCCTTCATAGAAAATCTAACTAGCCCTAGATCCTCTTTTCAAACTTTTATATCACCGTTCCTCCATGTAAACAATCTCCACCTCAATCTAGAGACAACCATGAAGCAAACTAGAAGTTTTCAGAATAAAATCTGATGTAACAGATTTTGGATGTAGTAAACCCTAGGTGTCTTCATTCATTCCACGCAACACCGCTCTGATACCAAATGTTGGAAATATGTACTCTTTCCTTATGAATTGGTGTGGCCATCGATGATTAGCCAAGCAATCAAGGAAGTGCTTCTTAGAGATCTCTGCAGAAGCATGATTAAATAAATCTAGGAATAGAGAAGAAGAGAAGAAGAGAAGAAGAAATTTTTAGGAGAAAAGAGCTTTTATTCAGTATATTTCAGCACTCTTATAACCTTAACCTATTTTCAATATATATACTTTATAAAGGATCAAGCCCAAGCTCATAGAAAAATTTTTCAAATCCAAACAACCCACGTACATAAAATAACAACCCATGAAAACAAAGCCGGCCCAGTCTAACCTATGACTGGGTCGGCTCAGTTCCAGACTGAGCCAAACTAAGCCGACCCGGTTGTGTACCGTGCAACAGCCCGAAAATGCTACTGTCTATGTGGATTTTTCTTTGAGACCTAACCGATCCAGTCCTAGACCGAGCTGAACCAATTTTCAACTAAGCTGGCTCAGTCTCGGAGTGAGCCGATCCAATTATTGAACTTTACTATTAAGACTAATTTTTCTTTTGGCTCGCTCCCATCTTTCCATGACCTATCTTCTTATATTTTCAAAATTTGGGAATGCCACTTCTGAGCTCATAGATTTGGACTCTAAATTGATAAGAGATTTAATTAATAATTTAATTACTAATTAACTTAATTTTATTGAGTAATGAAATTTTATTCAAGTTTTGTTAAATTGGATTCAATTGGGTTTGACCCAATTAGATTATGAGATGACCTAATCGTCGAGGAGGTTTGTTTCATGATTTGATCAATGATTGGGCTTAATCAATTTTTTATTTAATTAAAATTTAATTAAGCCTAATTAAGCTTAAATGAGTTGGGTTTAATCTGATCTAATTAGGCCTAGCTAAATTGGTTTGGACCTAGTCTAATTGGATAAGAATTTTGAGACTAGTTTGGCTAGTATTCCCTCTACACCCCCTCATCTATCTACTCCCACTTTTCTCTACGAGAAAATGTTTCCCATGAAAACATCTCCATGCACAAGAGGGCGTGTGCCCCTCCTCATGCCTCAGATGGATAAAACCAATCTAGTTACAATTTGAATTCAAATAAGATTTGAATTCAAATCAGTAACCACTTAAACTTATCCCTCCATGCTGACTCTAAACTAATTTGGGCACATTTAAATGTTAAATTCCTTATGGTGTGCACACATTCTAGAGAGAGAAGAGAGAGCATTTGCATGAGCTCCTTATGCATGAGAAACTTTGAAAATCTTAAGGAAAAAATCTAGAGAAAGAGTTAGGCATAGGGTATTCTCTATGTGCTGCCCTAGGGGTTCGACCTAGGGTTTGGGAAGGGATTTTATGAGCTATGAGTGTTGTGAGCCACAAAATTTTTTCAAGAGCCTCCTGTACCTCTCTCCTACATTTGTTGGTGATCCAAAGCATCCATAGAATTGGTGGAGGGAGATTAAAGGTGTTCGATCAAGATCAGTCATCAAAGCTTTTGGCATCGAGTTTGCACTCGAAAGGAGCCGATCGGGACCAGAACTTCATATGGACCATCCGTGGAGGATAGACAACTTGTATGGTTGCATCCTGATGAGAGGATCTCCCCAGTAGTGATTTAGTTACGAAGTTCGGCTACACGTGCAAGGTATAATATTCTAAACACAAGTAGTAGTAGTAAAATTATTTTACTACATACAAATTAGTTTCAGACTTTAAATGTGTGTACATCATATTTAGATTCTTATTGTAGAATTTTTGATGATATGATCATTAGCTTTTGAAATTAATTAAATTAATTTTAAATTTTTGCTGGATTAATTTTAAAAAAAATTAAATTAGAGTTAGAAATCCTACAAAGATTCCATCAGAAATAAGAAGAGAGGAGAGGAGAAGAGAAGAGAGAGAGAGAGAAAGAAAAGAACAATGAGGGCTAATCCCCCCTTTGGGAGGTCTCTCTATTTTGGTCTGGCATAATAGTGGATTAAATAGAGGAAGAGACGAGTTTGTGAGTCCTTATTGAACTCAAATTGGAGTCTGGATCGAAACTCTCATGCTTAACTAAATTCTAGCCATCGGATCTTCATCAAAAGGTTCATAACCCATCAAAAATCCACTGCCTGATGCTTCATCAGGACTTGATTTATTTTTGGCCATTTGATCGACTTCATCAAGGGGTTAACCAGCATCAGGTCATGCAATGAAGGCTGGAAGACTTCGAATTGAAATTGGAAATATTTCCACCTGTTGGATCTTGATCGAGAGCTATATCAGCCATCCGATCGTGCATCACTATGCCATTAGACCCTATGAACTAGATTTGTCAAAGACCTGCACAAATCCATGCTTAGTGCATCAGATGAATTTACCAAAAAATCTCCATTAGCTGGATGGGAATTTTTGTGGACCCTTTAAAGGTCCACACCTATTGAGTTAGTAGTCGGTCCACCATGGATCGTGCAATTTGGTAGCATCAAGGTGACATCATGCAGAGGAAGTTGGGCTAGCAGAAAAGCTAGCTAGTTTGTGGGATAGTCAGGTCGAGAGGTTTTCTAAGCTGGTTTGGTCTGAACTAGCCAATTTTTTTTTTTCTTTTTTCTTCATTTGAACTTCTGGCCTTCATATCCTTTTCATTTTAGCTTCGATTTTTATTAAATTTGATTTATTTGAACTCATAAATTGAGCTCTTTTCATTTATGAGCTTCTTTTCTATAAAGCATAAATAAAAATATTAATTTTTAAAATAAATATTATTTTTTATATATTTTAATATTTTTATTTTATAATTTATGATAATTATCACACCTCTCGACTTGAGTATTACTCATTATTAAGTTAAAAGAGTGTTGGTGCAAAATTTGATCATCACCGAAGAAGTGCTGGAATCGAAGAAGAAGATATCACCACTGGTGATTTGCAAAATAAGTCTCGTCCAAAGCTTAGGGGTGGCTCCGGTAAGACCCTCCGATAACCAAGTCAGCTCTTTCGGTCTACAGAAGAGTACTCAGTTGAGAGAGTTGCAAAGTATTGAAAAGGAGAAGAGAGTCTGGAGAAAATATATCTGGAGGATTTCTTTTATAGACGAAGCCTGTAACAAACTGATAGTGATAGTTGTAACTATTGGATAGTGGGCCACTCAAGGTGACGTGAAATTTGTTATGAAGCATAGTGTCTATTGTCGTGAGGTGCCAGTCCGTTTGAGATTTGATAGTCAAAGTTCGAAGGAGTAGGCATCGATTGGTGATGACCTTTGAGCTATATCAATTCTAGAGGAGTTCAGACTCCTTTAAGATAGCCCGGGTGTGGGTTGGTTCATATCGTATCCATGATTGGATTTATGTAGGAGAGGAGACTCTTTTGGAATCAGGAAGTAGATCTACTAGAGAGATTTATGTGCAGCTCTTTTGGAGGAGAAACCCGAGGAAGATTCACCTGATAGAGGAACCCAACTACTGGGGAGAATTTGAAAGGAGTTCAACTATTGGACGAGTTCGAAAGGAATTCACCTATTAGGAAAGTCCAGAAGGAGTTCGGCTATTGGAGTTCAGAAGGAGTTCGCTTGTTAGGAAAATTCGAAAGAAGTTTGCCTATTAGAGTCTGAAAGGAGTTTGGCTGCTAGAGGAGTTCGCCTTGGGGGAATTCAGAAGTAGTTCGACTATTAGAGTCCGAAAGGAGTTTGCCTGTTGGAGGAGTCCGAAAGAAGTTTGGCTGCTAGAGAAGTTCGCCTGGCGGGGAAATCCAGAAGAAGTTTGGCTGCCTATTGCGAGAATCTGAAAGAAGTTTGCCTGTTAGAGTCTAGAAGGAGTTTGGCTATTGCGGGAATTCGGAAGGAGTTCGATCGAATGGGATGCGTAGGTGCTGGGGACCTGGCCAGTTCTCTATGGCGGTATTGACTATTCAAGCTTGCCTAGAGAAGGAATCGACGACATCCTATTGAATCCAAAATCAGTCTTCCTAGTCAATTAGATTCTCTGGCTACAATGTCGGAGGTTGGCCATTCCAAAATAATTCAAAGGTTTAATATTTCTATCGATTGTGGTTCAGTTTCTATAACCACAACCAGACAATTGATTTAGTCAGAATCTTAGTTGAACTTCGATAGGCATGGATTTATCCCCAACACTAGCCTCCCTACTCTCGAGTTAGAAGTTCGAAGGATGGGAGTAAGATGGAGTCTGCCGAAGTTCGAAGGATTTTTTGGTCCTACTGGGTTTCTCGGTTCTAGGTGGGATGGAATGTTTTGCCTTTTATTGGACTGGCGTCGAAGCTTCGTATATGCACGGTGACTCGAAGAGATGTTTTTCGAATTCTTCATTAGAAGTCTGCCCAAAGTACAGCGCCATTAAGGGTCTGTCCGTTGGATGCTTTATGCCATTAAGGGTCTGTCCGAATTCCTCCATTCAATCTCTAATCGATGTGTGTCCCACTCATTAAATCATGTAGGAATCGATCCCATTGAACTTCAAGATTCCTCAGTTCGTGAGCTATGATGGGACTACTGATCTGGTTGACCACTTGGAGGCCATCCGAACCATGATGCTACTCCATGGAGCGCCAGACGCCATCCTATGCTGGGCTTTTCCGTCAACCCTGAAGGGAGCAGCGAGGAGCTGGTACTCGACCCTCAAGTTGGGTACTATTTTTTTCTTCAAATAAATGAGCCATCAGTTTGTGGCTTATTTTGTCAGCAATCGACGTCTTCGATGAGGCTCAGACTTCTTCATCAACATCAAGCAGAAGGAGAGGGAATCCATATGGGCCTATATCACCTGTTTCAATGTCGTTGCATGGAGGTTCAAAACATGGACCAATCTGTTGTAATTACTGCACTGAAGGATGGCCTTCAGAAGAATGATTTACTATTCTCCCTAGAGAAGAAGTATTCTAGAAATTTTGCTGATATGCTGGCTCGAGTTGAAGGTTATACCCAAGCAGAAGAGGCCTTCAAGGCCAAGGATAGTGAAGCCGCTGGAGAGCAGCAAGCTGAGGAATCAAGTATGCCCATTGCTGATGAAAAGTCGAGGGAAGCTTGACTGCACATTCGAACATCTCCCAAGTGAAAATGAGCCCTAACTCCTCCTCGGACTTGAAGGCAAAGAAGCCCAGATAGAAGGGCACGGTGGGGCTCCACCCTCAAAATGTTTCATAACTATGCTCTCCTCAGTACTCTAAAAATCCAAGTACTGATGAAAATCAAGAAGCAGCTACCTAGGCCGGAGAGGATGAGCACTAATCTTGGTAAGCACAATCCCAACAAATACTATCTCTACCATCGTGACCATGGTCACAATACTTAGAAATGCTTTTAGCTCTAAGATGAATCAAGGAGCTCATCAGACGAGACAGGGTTGGCCGATTTCTACGATGTCAGCCTGAAGGATGGGAAGATTGGCTAAGGGCGTAGCCGCAACCAGAGCTGCCAAGGAGGGAGAAGCAACAAAGAGATCGACCCCTTCTTGGCATCATCAACACCATCTCTTGGAGACTTCAGCAAGGAGAGGCTAGTGGATCAATGGAGACTGCGAAAAGATGGAGAACTGAGGAGCCCATAGCTTTCACCGATGTGGATGCCCAAGGGGTTCAGTTCCCGCACAACAACGTGATTGTAATTTCTTTAAACATTGCTGATTACAATGTACGTTGCATTCTGGTAGATAATAGAAGCTCTGCTGATATTTTGTTTTACGATGCTTTCTCTAAAATGTCTATATCCAATAACCACCTGGGACTTACAAACTCTCCACTAGTGGGCTTCATTGGCGATGCTGTGTCAGTTGAAGAAATGATAATGCTATCTGTGACTGCAGGACAATACCCAAAATAGGCCAGGGCATAGGTCAACCTTTTGGTGGTAAAGGCCCCATCTATCTATAACACAATTCTTGGCCGACCTTATCTAAATGCACTTAGGGCTGTGGTGTCAACCTACTATTTGAAAGTGAAGTTCTCAACAAGCTGTGGAATAAGAAAGATTAGGGGAGATCAAGCATTGGCCAAGCACTATTACTCCATCATCTTACAAAAGGATGGCCATCCCGACCCTTGCCTAGTTGATGGGCAGGATGTCCGCAACGACCTTACTAAGGAGCGGGGTGAATCCATGGAGGTTCTCATGGCCGTCAACCTAAATGATGGGAATACAGAACACACAGTGCAGATTGGCTCCAGCTTGGGGGAGGAAGTTTAGGAGCTGCTCATCACCTTCCAATGGAAGAATGCCGACATCTTCGCTTGGGTCCTAGCAAATATGCCTAGGATTGATGCCGAGGTCATGGAACACCAGCTAGATATTGATCCCAAATACAGGCCAGTTAAAGGAAAAATTTAGGGCCATGTACCAGAAAGGTAGAAGGCGATAGTGGAAGAAGTGGATAAACTCCTTTAAGCTGGATTCATCTGAGTAGTCCACTATCCAAATTAGGTTTCTAATATGGTCCTGGTCAAAAAGAACAACGATAAATGGAGAATGTGTATCTACTTCAAGAAGCTGAACAAGGCCTACCCAAAGGATAGCTACCTCCTATCCAAAATTAATCAACTAGCAGATGCAACCTCAGGCCACGAGCTCCTCACCAGAGAATGCCCTTTTTCACTACAATCAAATCCGGATGACACCAGAGGACAAGAAAAAAACTACTTTTATTACTAACCACGGTCTTTGTTATTACATGGTCATGTCCTTCAGACTTAAAAATGCAGATGCAATCTACCAACACCTAGTCAATAAGATCTTCGAAGAGCAGATCAGCCACAACATGAAAGTGTACGTGGATGATATGCTTGTTAAGAGCCGGACCTCATCCAATCACATCGCTGACCTTGAAGAGACCTTCAACATCCTTCGAAGATACAAGATGAAGCTAAACCCGACTAAACGCACCTTTAGAGTGACCTCAAGAAAATTCTTGGGGTTCATGGTCTCAAGGTGGGGGATCGAGGCTAATCCGAAGAAGATCCGAGCCATCCAGTAGATGACCATCCCAAAATCAATAAAAGAAGTTTAGCATCTGACTGAAAAGGTGGCATCCTTAAATCGCTTTGTCTCGAAGTCGGTCGAGCGATGTATGCTCTTCTTCCAAGTCCTCAAGCAATCAAAGAACTTCTGCTGGATGGTAGAGTGCCAATAGGCATTCGAAGAACTCAAGAGCTATCTCGATTTGCCCCCACTATTGACAAAGCTTGAGCTTGGAGAAAAATTATTTTTGTACCTAGCAGTCTCTCCTACAGCCCTAGCAGCGGCCCAGATCATGGAAGAGGCAAAAGTGCAACGACCGATCTATTACATGAGTCGAGTCTTGAGAGATGCGGAGACCAGGTACACTAAATTAGAAAAATTGACTTACATTCTTATGATTGCAACCAGGAGACTTCGACGCTACTTCCAGCGGCATACCATAACACTCCTCACCGACCAACCAATCAAAGCAGTCCTTTATTGAATAGACGTGTTTAGAAGAGTAGCGAAATGGACAATTGAACTTATAGAATTTGATATCAATTTCCAACCTCGGCCATCATTCATAGCATAAATACTGGCAGATTTTATAGTAGAATGTACTATTTTGAATGAAGACAAGATTGAATGAAATGAAACCAGCATTTCACGATTGCAGTCGAGCTCCTCTGATGAAAGAGCCAACCTTCCGGAATGTTTTTTGGTCTTATATGCTGATGGCTCATCTAATGCTTCTGGTGTGAGTGTAGGACTGATCTTGGTTAACTCAGAGGGAGTCATTATTGAATATGTGCTGTGCTTTGAGTTCCCTATGACTAATAATGTGGCCAAATATCAAGCTCTGATCATAGGAATAAAGATAGCTAAAAAGTTGAAAGTGGACCGGCTCCAGGTCTACAGTGATTTTGAATTGGTGGTCGGACAAGTTAGTGGCAATTGTGAGGCTTGAGAAGAAAGCATGATAAACTATCTTGAGCAAGTGAAGAACCTAATCCCGGCATTCAACCATTTTGATATCAAGTAGATCCCAAGAGCAGAAAATATTAGGGCCAATCTTCTCTCTAAGTTGGCAATGTTGGCCCCAACTGAACTGCCCAAGAAAGTCTTCCTCGAAGTCCTGAAATACCCAAGCTCAGAAGAGTGATAGTCTGTAATGCAGGTTGACCACGAGCCATGTTGGAATGTCCCACTGGTTGCTTATCGTGAAGATGGTGCTCTTCCTTGTGACCCAAAAGAAGCTCGAAAACTTAGAACTTTAGCCTCCCGATATATTCCGTATAAAGGCAAGCTGTATAAAAGATCATATTCCTTACCATTCTTGAGATATCTCTGACCTTCAGAAGTTGACTTTGCATTATGGGAGGTGTATGAAGAAATCTACAGAAGACATGTTGGGGCCAGATCCTTATCGCATAGACTACTTCAATAGGGTTACTATTGGTCAATGTTGAACCATGATTCTATAGAATATATCAAAAAATGTGATCGTTGTTAAAGAAATGCAAATATCCAAAGACAACCGGCCTTCGAGCTTACACCCCTGAGCGTCCTATGGCCATTTGCACAATGGAGCATGGATATACTCAAACTTTTTTCCATGGCATATGGACAACGAAAGTTTCTCTTGGTAGCAATTGATTATTTTATAAAATGGGTTGAGGCAGAGCCTCTGGCAAAAATCACTAAAACAAAAGTGTAGGACTTTGTCTGCAAGTTGATTGTTTATAGATTTTGCTTGCCTCAAACCCTCATAGTAGATAATGGATGATAGTTTGCTTGAATAAAGTTTGTCGAGTTTTGTGAAGACTTAAATATCTCCCACCATTTTATATCAGTAGCCCATCCATAGGCAAACGATGAAGCTAAAGTAACCAACAGAATCTTGCTCTAGGGTATCAAAGGAAGACTTGAGAAAGCAAGGGGAACGTGGATAGATGAACTCTATTATGTGCTCTGGGCATACTGAACTATCCAAAGACTGCCAACTGAAGAGACTTCCTTCATCTTAAACCTTTGGAATAGAAGCAGTCATTCCAAAAGAACTTAAGCTTTCATTAGCACGAGTCATGGCATTCAATGAGCAACAAAACTCACAAGACCTCAGAGCTAACCACAACTTATTAGAGAAAAAATAAAAAAAAACTCAAATTCGGATGGCAGCCCATAAGCAAAAAGTAGCTCGCTACTATAACTATAAGTTAAAGGCAAAGTATTTAGAGTGGGGGACTTAGTACTTCAGCGAGCAGCCGTTTCTCAGCCTCAAAATTAGGAGAAGCTCGCCACAAATTAGGAAGGACCCTACGAGATCAAGAAAGTTGTCCGACCTAGGATATATTACCTGAAGGAGCTCGGAGGAGCCGATCTACCTCAACCATGAAACTCAAAAAATCTATGGATGTATAATCGATGACTTGGTCGTAATAAAATCTCCCTACTTTAACACCCCGATCCTTGTTACAAATCTATAATGGTAGAAAATAACTTTCTAAATTTAATCGTGCGATGAAGATGACTATGTTAGGAGCAGGAGGAGAATCTTGTCCTAACATGAGCAAAGTCAAAGGCCTCGTTAATCTGAAATAAGATGAGGAAAGAGGCCCTTCCAGCGATCCTAATGCGCCCCTACAGCCACGTTAGGAACAAAAGGAGAACCTCATCCTAATATAAGCAATGCTAAAGACCTCGTTAATCTAAGATGAGATGAGGGGAGAGGTCCTTCCAGCAGTCCTAATACGCCCCTACGACCTTGTTAGAAATGGGAGGAGAACCTCATCCTAACTTGAGCAAAGTCGAAAGCCCCGTTAATCTAAGACGAGATAAGAGGAGAGGTCCTTCCAGTGGCCCTAATGCGCTCCTACGGTCATGTTAGAAACATGAGGAGAACCTCATCCTAATGTGAACAAAGCTGAAGGTCTTGTTAATCTAAGATGAGATGAGTGGAGAGGCCCTTCCAGTGGTTCTAATGCGCCCCTATGATCATGTTAGGAATAGGAAGAGAACCCCATCCTAATGTGAGTAAAGCTGAAGGCCTCGTTAATCTAAGACGAGATGAGGAAAGAGGCCCTTCGAGCGGTCCTAATGTGCCCCTATGGCCACATTAGAAATAGGAGGAGAACCTCGTCCTAACATGAGCAAAGTCAAAGGCCACATTAATCTAAGGTAAGTTGAGAAAAGAAGCCCTTCCAATGGCCCTAATGTGTTCTTACATTCACGTTAGGAATAGGAGATGAACCTCATCCTAATGTGAACGATGCCGAAAGCCTTGTTAAACTGAGACAAGACGAGGGGAGAGGCCCCGTCAATGGTCCTAACATATCCCTACGATCATGCAAGAAATAAAAGAGAACCTCATCCTAACATGAGGAAGGCCAAGGCCTCGTTTATCTAAAATAAAGAAAAGAAAAAAATCATATCGACGACCCTTATATGTATTGCTCTTGCAGCTACATCAAATATGAACAGGGGAGCCCCACCCAAGTTCATGGAAGGGACCCCAACTCAGCATCCACAACATCTATCTTATTAGAAAATAAAGCAAAAAAAAAGGAGATGAAGAAAGTGGACATTAACCAGCATCAAATCTGTTAAGATAATAACGAAAAGGATATCATTTTATTGCAAATATTAAGTTCATTACAAGAAAAATAAATGTCTATAAGACCTGTTACAAAAGTAAGAAAGGAAAGGCCAAAGCTGTAAGAGGGATCTGACTCCTCAAACTTTGGGCTACTAGCCATTACCAAGGACTCCTTCAAGCTGGCAACCTCCTCCTCGAGCTTCTTTCTTCTTATCAAGTTACCGTGGAACATCTTGTCAGTCTTTCAGTAGTTCTCTTCAGATGCATGCAACCTTCTCCTCAAAACTTCCAACTCAGCCACAGTATCCTTAATAGCTTGTTGTTCACAAACCAATTGAAGCTTCAATCACTAAACTTCAGCTTTCTCAACCCTGACTGATTCTAAAAGTTCACTCGTAAATCTCTTCAAGGAGGTGATCACCTCCGACTCCCTAATTATACCAGATTGATGATTGTCGGTGAGTTGCTGTGGAAGTCAGGCCACCACACTATTGGCCATTCAGAGCTAGTGCTCAAGCTCATATATCCTCTTACATCAGCCCAACTGGCAGTTATTATAGGTTGACTCCGCATCAAGTAGCTACTTTTGGAGTGCAAAGAACCTATGAGACCAATCCCACTCATACCGGACTTAATCAGAGGACCATGGCGAACTTTCTTCCAACAGTTGAATCTTCTCTTTCGTCGCCTTAAAATCAATTTTGAGAGAGCCGACATTCACAGTTAATGCCCAGGATTTATTGCTGGCACTTTTCTTAAGTTTGGCCAACTCTTTCTCAAAATTATCCTTCTTAATGTTGAAGCTCATGGAGTCTTTCATATATAACTTGCAGAGATGAATGATCTCAATTATCATCGCTGAAGTATTTTTTCTCGATCTCTGAAGTTCATTTTCCACCTTCTTCAACTTTTTCTTCAGGCGATGAACCTCACTCTTTAAACTTTTGATTATGAATTTTAGAGGAATGCTTTGAGGCAGTGGCTCGGCATCATTTGAAGATGATTGGCCTTGACTTCGATCGCTAGAAGGGTTCTGAATGACATTCACCATGACTCAAATGTAAAGAAAATAAAGTTTATTTTTATTTCTTAAATTATTTGAGTATACCGAGAAGAAAAGAAAGAAAAGTATAAGCAATCAAAGATTTTCAACCTTGGCTGGTTCAGCAGTAGGTGAGGTTGATGCATTCTTTGCGGCCTTAGGCTCGGCTACAGGTCCTGAAGCTTTAGGGGTGGGTTCAGTAATAGGAGAGGTAGTCTTAGCCTTAGAAGGGCCGACCTCTTTGCTGGGCTCATCTATCAGTAGGTTGAGATCTACCTCTAAAAATTTCTTCGCAATCCTCTCCATGCAGATCTCAAATTCCTCAAGAAAAGCCTCCTGCGCAAAGGCAATCTTGATGTCCTCTATTGCTTTGGAGGACTTGAAGGCCTCGACATCCCTCTCCTTCTCGACACCAACCTCATCTTCAGTCTTCTTCCTTTTGTCCTCTGAGAGAGTTAAGGCTGCCCTCAGCTCTATGGAAACCTCCTCTTCTCTCCATAATGCCTCTCGATGGCGATTAGCTTCCTTAGTTTGTTCCTCTGAGGCCGTCTTCAAACATTCGACCTTGGCCTGAACTCTTTCTATCTCTGCTTAAGCCTCATGAAGGGCCTTGGAGAACTCGACTTGATAGAGATCAACCACCTTTGAATGGGCAAACAAATAATGCCCCAGCTGTAGGATAGAAGAAAATTAAGTCAGACCTTTGGGAGTGCATCCCATATTTGATCAAGTTTGAAGGTATTAATTACCTCGAAGAAAGCAGTGAAGGACTCATCAAACCATTCGGCATCCTTCTTCCCAACCATTTTATCTACAATATGAAGGAGGATGCTTTCCTTCATCAGGAATTGGACGACCTCTCAATCATCCAAAGAAGCTCGCTCTTGACTGGAGCCCTCATCACTCAAGTTTTGGGCCATCCTCCTGACCCATTTTCTGATGGTGTCCTTTTTCTTCTTTCTCTTCTCGATGGCCTCGTGCTGTTCAGGAGGTGCAAGGGCCACATCTGCTTGGGGTAGGGTTAGAATTGGTGCTGCCACATCGGCCTCTGGGATGGGCACTACTTGGATCAGCATGGCAAAGATCGGCTCATTAGTGCAAGCCTTTTTTGATGTTTCTCCGATGGAGCTATCCTTCCTCATAAGGGATTTAATCCCCACGATCAAGTGATTTTGCTCCTTAGGAGTCATTTCTGTAAAAAGAAAAAACCCAACTTAGAGAAAGAAAGAAGACCATCAACAATTGGCATGCCATAAAGAATTACCTACCGAGTTGAGAGGACTAAAACCAAAGTTGAATAAGATTTGATCATCTAGTAGCCTGGAGATTGGAGGAGCTCGATGGATGAAATCCCTAATGTCGCCATAAGAAGGAAGTCCTAGCTCTAAAGAAGGACCCGAGATGAAAGAAACTTCTTCCTCCAGTTGTGAATGGAAGAAGGGGCACCCTTGACTTATTGCCGAACTAGGGAGACACTTACCACAAATCTTTGGTGGTCTGGTGATGCTTGAAGGTGAAGAAGTTACGAAATAAGAAGATGGAAGGTCGGACATCGGCCATAGTACACAAGGATAGAAATCCTATGATAAATCTAAAAGAATTTGGTGCCATAGCAGCGAAGAAAATGTTTAAGAACTTGAATAAGTTGATTAGAAAAGAAGGTATCAGTAACCGAAGTCCTGCCCGAAAGGTTTCAACATATAAACAAGTCTAGCCAGGAGAAGGAGAACAGGCTCGATCATTTGGATCAGGAAGTTCAAGTTCGTAATCGAAAGAAATTCTAAATTAGATCCTAATCAATAAAAGGTCTTCAGGCCAAAGTTTATAGGGGATGGTATCAAGGACAAAAGATAGCCGAGGTACATCTACAAATTTAGGGTCCATATGAGGAAGATCCATTAAAGTCAAATGAGCCAAACTTCCAAAATCAGTCGATCAGGATTCTTCAGAGCACATGAGGATCAAACCAAAGTGAAGAAAATCTTCAAAAAATTAAAGAAAACAGAATCCAAAACTTTCTTAAAGAAACTGAATGGGTAGAGATGCTAAAAGATACAAGTAATGAAAAAGAAGGATTCAGAAACTGACCTAAATCGATGGGGAATAACAAAGAGGTGGCAAGCTCGATGAAAAATAAAGGGGAGAACCCCCAAGAATCGAAGGAGATGATGGAAGGTACTAGTACTCTGGAATGAAAGGAAGAAGGAGACCAGAGGGAAAGAGAGGAGACCTGAGCAGGATGAAACCCTTAAGAAAAAAGAAGAGCTTAAATAGTCGCAAGAGTCCAAGATGGTTATGATTGCAAGTCTCCAACGATCAACCTCGAGCTGATGTGTGTCGCACTCGTCATGGCGATAGATTGGCAATGGGCAGAACCTTTATTACGCCATACCTAGAATAGCACTTTGATAGGAATTCCAAAAATTTATCTTTTTAGGTGATGTCATATTTAAGAAGTTTCGATGCTAGTGCAGGAAAAGTTAGGATCAATTGCTCTATTGGCACAAGAAAAGAAAAAGGAGTTGGCACTCATATTTCTATACTCCGTTCAAATTTCAAACTCATGAGTAGGGAGACTTGTGTTGGGTATAAACCCTTTCCTATCGAAGTCTAGTAGGATGCTGAGCCTTGAGGTGACTTTATCCGGTGAGGATGACCACACCTAACTCTAATGATTGAAGAGTTTTTGCTTAGGCACCAAGACTGCAGTACTCCAACCTAAACTTATCGGCCGATCTTCTTCACTCCAATTTCTAGCTCCTTCGGATAGTTCCAGAACCTATAGAGAATAATAAATTTCACCTAGATGAGTTTGAATGGTGATGGTAGCCCCCCGACAGCTGAATAAAGGACCTTATCATGGTCTGGTCTGGTCGACCTCTATGCAAATTGAACCTCGTCCTGACTAAAAATCTATCTCAGTTGTTTGATGTTGGATCGATGCCGGATCAATAAAACTTCTCTTCGAACAAACTCCTACAATCTATGAGGGGTGGAGGGCCTCTAAATTCCTACACCATTGACTCTGAATACGTAAGCGAAAGGATCTTGTCTCCTTTTATTAGCCTTCAGACGCCCTTGAAAGTAGCTGAGCTTCAAAGCAATGGATAGGTTATGAGAGTTTGCAAGTCATTCGCCCATGACAACATTCTACCAGGTTCTCATAGGCCGATCTCTCCTCAATCTCTAGGCAGGTTCTCTCCAAGCAGACCTCCTTCCACTCCATCCAGACAAGATTCTCCAATCGACCTCCTTTCGGTCAATCTTTTTTCTAGATACCAGACAAGCTCCCTTTAGCCGACCTTCTTCCAATCAATCTCCTCCCAGAAGCCAGTTGATTTTCTTCTCGTCAACTCATGTCCACCTAAACTTCTAGCATCAGCTAGGGTGGACTTTGTTGCTTATGTATACTCCTCTAGTAGACCTCCATCTAGATTCCTCCAGCAAATCTATTGCTGGATTCCTCCAGCAGTCAAGCTTCTTTTGGACTCTCCCAGCTATTGGACTCCCCCTAGAATTAGGCTTCTTTAGGGCTCTCCCTAGTTGTCAAGAAGCTTTTTCTCTGATCGAACTTCTTGAAGTTACCAAGAAGCACTCCTTCTGATGGAATTTCCTTAGTTATCTGGAAAGACCTCATCATCTATGCAAGTTTAGCTCCCAACATGCACACTAACAACCTTAAAGGAGTTCAAACTCTCCTAGAATCGATGAAGCTTGAAGCCCTTAGCCACCATGACCTACTTCCTCCAAACTTTAGCTATTGAATTCCAATGGACTGGTGCATCATGACAACGAACACCACTCTCTATAGCAAACTCCACGTGGCCCTAAGCGACCCACTACCAGACGGTTATGGTAGTCATTTTTAGTTTGTTACAAGCTTCGTCTATAAAAAGAACCCTCTAGATATGTTTTCTTCAGACTCTCTTATCCATCTCGATACTCTACTACTTTCTTTCTAGAGCACTCTATTTCTATTAGCCGAAAGAGCTGACTTGATCGTCAGATGGTCTTGCTAGAGCCACCATCCATAACTCCGATCGAAACTTATTTTGTAGGTCACCAGCGATGACCTCCACCTCTCTGACTCCAGTATGGATTTCAGTGTCAACTAGATTTTGCACCAATAATGATCGAGCAACTTTACTAAAATTTTTAATAAATAGCCTATAAGAACCAGTGTATCTCGAAAAAGAGTGAATTTCCTTTGCTAATTTTGGTGGTGGAAGGTTTTCAATTAAATCTACCTTGTTTTTACCTACTTCTACACCTTATTTTGAAATTACATGACCAAGGACTATGCCTTCTTTAACCATAAATTGGCACTTTTTCTAATTCAAAACTAGATGCTTTTCATTACATCTTTCTAAGACTAACTTACATTGATGAAGACAATCAGTGAAGGTGTGTCCAAAGATGGAAAAATCATCCATGAAAATTTCAAAAAACCTTTCAATCATATTTGAAAAAATTATAATCATGCTCCTTTAAAAAGTAGCTGGTGCATTACATAACCCAAAGGTAGTCTTTTCTTGATCCTCAAGGGCTATTGAAATCTAGTTGTATCTCGAGTATCCATCTAGAAAATAATAAAAGTCATGTCCTGATGGTCATTCTAACATTTTGTCTATGAAGGGCAGAAGAAAATGATCCTTTTGGATAGCTGTATTTAATTTTCTAATATCGATACAGACCGTCCATCCAGTTTGAACTCTTATTAGAACTAATTCATTATGATTATTCTATACTACAATAACTCCTAACTTTTTGGGTACCACTTGTACTGGGCTTACCCATGAAATATCTGAGATTGGATATATTATTCCATTATCAAGGAGTTTATTTTTTTTTTTATAACTTCTTTCATGGCTGGGATAAGTATCCTTTGGGGATCTCATTTTGGCTTAGCATCCTATAACAGATGAATTTTATGTTGAACAATCGAGGGACTAATCCCCTTTAAATCAGCTATGGTCCATCTTAATGCTTCTTTATTTTCCTAAAGGATAGTTAATAATTCTTGCTCTTGTATAGAGTCTTGGTTCGCTAAAATAATTACTAGCTAGGTTTATGGTGGACCTAAATATGCATATTTCAAGTATTTAAAAAGTTTTTTTAATTCTAACTTGGGTGTTTCCTCCACTAATGGTCTAGTCAATGGTTCAACTGAAGGCTCCCATCTAAGTTCTATATTGACTATAGCTAAATCATTGACCTCCTTAAATTCTTCATAGTTCTGATTCATCCATAGTTCCATGTCAAAAAAATTTTCATCACTAAGGTCAATAGGTTCATAAACTTTGTCCTGTATCCAGTTCAGGTCACTTACTTGATTCATTTCAGACCAGTTAAACATATTTAGATCTATGGTCATATTACCAAAGTAAGTTTCGTTAGACCAATTTGATAGTTGACTTGAGCATTGGCTATGGCCAGAAATGGTCTACCTAGTGTAATTAGGATGTGGCCATTTGAATTTATTATAGGATCAATTTCTAAAATCATGAAGTCTATTGGGTAGATAAAATCACTGACCTTAATTAATACATCCTCTACTATTCCACTTGGTACTTTCAAAGACCAATTAGCTAATTGTAAACTTATTCTTGTAGACTTTAATTTTCCTAACTCAAACTTTTCATAAGCTAAATAAGATAGTATATTGACACTCAGCCCTAAATCTAATACAGCCTTATCAATGAGGATTTTTTCTATGATGCAAGAAATATTGGGAGACCCTGGATCTTTGTATTTCACTGGCATATGGTTTGACAGGTATGAACTCACACTAGCTACCAAGAAGGCTCTCTTAGATACATTGGTGGTCTTTTTGCTAGTACACAAGTTCAGAAGAAATTTAGCATATGATAAAACTTATTGGATCATATCTAATGAAGGAATATTTACTTTAACTTATTTAAAGACCTCTAGGATTTTATCTACTTGGGCAGAGTTTCGATTGGATTTAAGTCTGATAGGGAAGGGTGTGACAATCTTGGGTATTGATCCAACTAATTTTGGTGTGAGCATTCACTTGCATAGTGAGTGGGACATGAACATATTGTATAAACTTATTATGCAGGAAAGATGGATAGGAAGAGCTTCTATTGACTTTTAGATGATCTACTTTACTAAATAGCTCAGTGTAAAAATCCACCCCTAATTATTATTTATTTTATTTTATTTTATTTTAAATAATAAAAAAAGAGATGAGGAGAAAAAATTCTAAAGATTAGAGCTTAGAGGATCCTAGATCTAAGAATGACAGATGTGAAGAATTAGTTTAGTATTTCGTATTAATTCTAATCAAGTTATGCAAGCATGGACCCTTTATCCTAGGGTTAACTTGGATCTAGACAGCTCCTAACTATTCCAAGATCACCTTCAACCACTCCAATCCGAGGACTAACTAATTGACTTAGCTAGGTTAATATAAGATATGGGAGGTTTCTTATTTATTGCTTTCCTTAGACACTAATTGAGTTGGCTAGGTCAGACAATGGAATGAATTAAAAACCAACTTCTTAAACTACTTGCCTTAGACACCTAGTTATTAACCAACCTAAATCCAATCCAACTCTAAGACTTTCTTGTCCTATTGAGTTCGAATATCCTAGGGCTAATGTCTAATTAATTTTAAATTTAGGGCTTAGGTCAATGCAATATGAAGGATGGTGGTTTGTGAGCTAAGGATAATCAAATTTTCATCTTATCTTTTTTAATAGGTTGTGCCCTTAAAATTAATTATGGAGATGTAATGCAAAGAAAGTAAGATATCCAAATATGTTAAAAATTAATTTTATTTAATATTATTTATTATGCTAAATTAATTAAGTATGATGATATGTCAGTGATTTTTTAGGATTTATGGTTTTGTCTATCTATAGATATTATTTTAGTTTTTGATTCATTTGGTTTTGCAAAAGAAAATAAATTCAAGTGATTAAGTCTTAAAAAGTAATAAATTAATCTAAACTATGTAAAGCAAGAAATCAGTTATGAAAGGTAGTAATAACTAACTAAAATTAAAGAGCCATAAAAAAAAATTTTAAATCAACCGTACCAAGATCTCCGACAATGGTGCCAAAAATTTGATGCTTATCATTATAGCAACAAATAAAAATTTAACCAAACTTTCTATGGATTATAATAATGATGAGTCGGGTATCGATTTTCTTGAAGGTTGAAGGCTGAGTGGCATTCAATTTTAATTAAAAATTAATAAAAAAATAAATTAATTTTTTGAATAAAAATTTAAATAAGTAAATAAAAGAGAATTAATTAATATTTTAATAAATTAAAAAATATTTTTAATTAATTGAGTAATTAGGATTTTAGAATTAATTAAAGATAGATAGAGAGAGTTGTCTAGGATTTCAGTTCCATCTTTCAATATTTAAGTTTATAATTGATTCATGTAATCTTTTTATAGTCACATGAAATCTTATGAGATGTATGTTCTCTTGATTCGATTTTAATATAACTTATTCTATCGAGCATGGACCATATTTAACATAATCATGATCCATCTCACAGACATAGATTATTTAGATCATGTAATCAAAGAGCATGAACATAAATCTTAATTAATTCTTATAATTCTTCTAAATCTGAGCACAAACCATATCATTTTATGATCATGACCTATCTCCTTACTATAAGGTGTAAGAAAATAAATATTAAAGTACAAATAAGAAAAGCAAGTCAAAGACAAATAAATTTTATTGATCAATAAAAAGATATTCAGGGTTCAAATTACAAACTCTCATGCTAAAGATTTTCCTAACTCCCCATGACATTAGACCTCTAGCCATACATGGATTTGATCTTGCTAGCTTTTGGCATGTTCAAATCTCCTAGATAAACAAAAAGAAAAGAATGAAGAAAGAAGAAAGGAGGAAGAAAGAAGAAGAGAGGAGAGGAGAAGAGAAGGGAGAGAGAGAGAGAAAGGAACACAGAGGGCTAAGCCCCCCTTTGAGATGTCTCTCTATTTAGGTCTAGCATAATATGGGATTAAATAGAGGTAAAGAAAAGTTTGTGAGTCCTTGTTAAACTTAAA
Organism: Cocos nucifera; assembly: GCA_006176705.1. Lineage (NCBI taxonomy): Eukaryota > Viridiplantae > Streptophyta > Magnoliopsida > Arecales > Arecaceae > Cocos > Cocos nucifera. Next base: position 10,236 of record QRFJ01002194.1, on the reverse strand, counting down.
CCGGAGTCTGGATTAAAATTATCATGCTTAACTAAATTCTAGCCGTCGGATCTTCATCAAATGGTTCGCAACCCATCAAAAATCCATTGCCTGATGCTTCATTAGGGCTTGATTTATTTTTGGCCATTAGATCAACCTCATCAGGGGGTTAACTATCATTGGATTGTACAATGAAGGCTAAAAGAATTTGCATTAAAATTGAAAATATTTTCACCCATTGGATCTTGATCGGAAGCTATATCGGCTGTTCAATCATGCATCACTATGCCACTGGACCCTCTAAACTGGATTTGCCAAAGACCCACCCAAATCCGCACTCACCGTGTTAGTTGAATTTACCAAAAAACCTCTATGAGCCATGTGGGTTTTTTTGCGGACCCTTTAAGGGTCCATGCCTATTGAGTCACCCACCGGTCCATCATGGACTGTGCAATTTGCTAGCATCAGGGTAATTGATAGGTTTGGTGTACAGAGCGGAAGTCCGAATTTCAAAACAAAAATATGAAATCATATAAACCAATCCTGAACCCTAGGACCACCTCATTAGCAATTAAATTATATAACATGCATTTGTAACATAAAAGGAAGTATTAGAACATACCTCTTATTGCTAAACCCTAAATTGACCCTGATCATCGGTAGCAGTCCATCAGGGTTTCCACCAGGTGTCCACGTGTTCACCCTCCAATGTTGATCCACATAGAGACTTGATCAAGACACCAGCACCTCTGATTTATATAATTAGAGTTCTAAAAATAAGAACTTTAATTAAAAGGGCAAGACCTTCTTTAGCCTTTGTGTCATCTTCGTTGCCTCTCCTTATCTATCTTTCTTTTTTCTTTTGTCTTCTTAATTTTCCTTCCTAATGTCTTAGTTTTAAGATGACTTCTTGTACTTATAAGGACAAGGTCTAGATAGGAGAATGAAAGAAAGAAAATTGGACAAAAAAAAACTCTTGTAAGAAAGAAAGATAATTTTCACACACACCCAAGACTCTTGGTGCGCACCCGTATTTATAAGGTACGTAGGGGTGCCAACTAAATTTCTCATGCTGATTCCTCATCAATATCTCATGGCCCATTAGCCAATCTCATGCCTCATCAGTAAATAACAAGATGTAGACTTAGTCCAAGAGATGCCTTAAAGCAGAAGGACTTTTGGACTAATTCAATGTAAGTTTTTACGAAGAGTCGCAATATTTCATCTTTGGCGCCACCCTTTTTCATCCATTAGATCATATAAAAAGGCCATCCAATGGCTCTAAAAAGGGATGCCCATTCAGCAAGAAGGCATGCAAATTATCTTTGAATAGTCAAAGTCCCAAGAGACTTTGACTTGGTCCAAGAGGCGACAAGGAGGAGTGGGCAACATGGAGTCTTGGGCGGCAAGGGGTCTTAGGTGACAAAAAATCCCTTCTCAAAATAGTAACAAAGTATTTCATCTGCAGAAGGACTCTTCTACACCCCATATCTGATGTCCATGCCAATATAAAAATTTATGTGACATAACAAAATGAAAAATATCAATGAAGGTAGGCACCAACTAATTCAATGCACCAAAGAACTTTTTGCGCATGAAAGACTTTCCATGCATAAGAGAGACTCTTTGATGCATGGGATTTAGGTATGTGGTATCCCAACTGAAGCCCAATCAGTCTAGGTTAATCCAATTTAAGATCAAATTCTATTTGGCTCAAATTGGATCTAAATTAGCCTAAATCGGAAGCCGATTCGAATCCAATTCAAAACCAAGTGCTAGGGTTTTCTACGTGTGCTAGCATGTTCATCTTGCAAATCTAGTCTAATCCAATTAGACCCTTAATAAACTCTCTTTGTGAGTGACGCATTGGGTTTCACATCTAATCAGTAGTGAGTCTGGGTGTAATTTGACCTAATCTAGTTAGAACTCAACCAAACCGATTTAGGTCGAAACTAGCCAACCCAATTTGACTTAATTTAGAACACTTTCTAATTTAATGATCAAATTAAAATTTTAATTTGATCGAACCTACAAGACATGATTGACATCCAGCAACATATCATGACTTTTCAAAAGATGTAAAATTTTGATAGAAATACCAAAAATATTCTTCAGTGAAAATTACCATGCAACTAGATCCTTCGATCTTCCTGCATCCTGAATATGACTCTGGGTATGGAAATATGTCAACCCCAATATCATATTCATTTCTCTTTCAATCTTATGATGATGATTCATTTAATGAAATATTAGAAACCATTTCTAATTTTTCATCATGCTTTGATCAAAGTCTTCCTGAATCATCATTTGTTTGAAGCAAGTGGGATGCTATTTCCTCTTACCAGGAGAGATCGATTCCATGTTAACCTACTCACAACCTTCATATATATAATCTACCTTATCCAGATCATCCCGTACATAACTGAGTCATGAATGAGTATGAACCAAACTATGGATTTATATATATAAGATTCTATGGTAGTTTCAGGTCAAAGGATTACATGCACAAATTCCACTATGAGAACCATTTATTGACATGTAGATAAGACTCTATTAGATATTCTCAACTTGGACCAATTCAGTGAACTCATTCTCTAATAAGCACCCATAATCTTGTATTAGTATCATACACAAGTTATTGTGAGATCAATCACCCTCTCAATCGAGCATACAAAAAATGTGCTAGTCTTACCAAAAAGCATTGATCCCTAATTCATTGTCCCATCGAGTGGGAATATTTAAATTAGGATTTTAAGATTTTAGGTCTCACTAGTATGATCTCATCATAATCCTAAAATCATTATCCTAATTTATAGGATTCATCATAATCTTAAATAAATAATAAGACACTGCATATGATGAAATAAATGCCTTTATTTATTAAAAATGTCATTACATGACTTTGGAAGACAAAGAACATCCCAAAAAATTAATTGGCCTGAGGGCATATTCCTTTCAATCTCCCACTTGCACCAAAGCCAATCACCCTTATATTTTAATCCCATACAATCAAGGTGGTGATCAAACAGCTGTAGTGCTAAAGCCTTAGTGAATGGGTCTGCTATGTTGTTCTTTGTGTTCACTCGTTCTATGACTACATCTTCTCTTTCAATAATTTTTCGAACGAGATGGAAGCATCTCAGAATATGTTTGGATTTATGATGGGACTTTGGTTCTTTTGCTTGAGCAACAGCTCCAGTATAATCACAGTATAGTGGTACTGGATTCTCAATTTCAGAAATAACTTCCAATTCAGTGATGAACTTCTTCATCCAGATAGCTTCCTTGGTGGCTTCACTTACAGCTATGTATTCTGCTGTAGTGCTTGAGTCAGCTACAGTTGGCTGCTTAGTACTCTCCCAACTTACTACTCCACCGTTCAGAGTAAAGACATATCCTAAAATGGATTTATTATCATCTGGGTCTGATTGAAAACTAGAATCAGAATATGCTTCTAATTCAAGATCAGAACCACCATATACTAGAAAAATATCTTTAGTCCTTCTCAAGTACATAAGAATATTTTTCACAGCTTTTCAATGATCCTCTCTTGGATCAGCTTGAAATCTACTTACAATGCTTAAAGCATAAGCAACATCAGGCCTTGTACATAACATGGCATATATTATTGATCCAACAACCGAAGCATAAGGAATAGAACTCATTCTATTTCTCTCTTCAGGTGTCTTAGGAGACATCTTTTTAGAGAGATGTATGCCTTGACTCATGGGTAAATAACCTCTTTTACTCCCATCCATACTGAATCTTTTCAGTATTAAGTCAATGTACCTTGATTGGGACAAGCCTAGCATCCTCTTAGATCTATCTCTATAGATCTTTATTCCAAGTATATAGGATGCTTCTCCCAAATCTTTCATGAAAAACTTATTTGATAGCCATAATTTGACTGATTGTAACATTGGAATATCATTTCCCAATGAGGAGTATGTCATCTACATACAGAACCAAGAAGACTATGGTTCTCCCACTAGTTTTCTTGTACACATATGGTTCATCAACATTCTTAATAAAACCAAACTCATTTACTGTTTCATTAAAATGGATGTTCCAACTCCTTGATGCTTTCTTTAATCCATAAATGGATCTCTTAAGCTTGCATACCTGATTTGATCTCTCATTTGACTCAAATCCCTCTGGCTGTGATATATAGACCTCCTCCTCAAGGAAACCATTAAGGAAGGCAGTCTTTACATCCATTTGCCATATTTCATAGTTGTGGTATGCTGCTATAGCAAGCATAATTTGAATAGAATTGAGCATGGCAAAAGGTGAAAATGTTTCATCATAATCAATTTTTTATTTTTGCCTAAAACCCTTAGCCACCAATCTGGCCTTATAGGTTTCAATTTGACCATCAGCTCCAATCTTTTTCTTAAAAATTCATTTGCATCCAATAGGATTTATATCCTCTTGTGCATCCACCAAAGTCCATACTTTGTTGGTGTGCATGGATTCTATTTTGGATTGCATGGTAGCCAGCCATTTGTAAGAGCCTTTACTTTTGACTGCTTCTGTATAGGTCAGAGGTTCATCATTCTCAATGACTTGGGCTTCATTATTCTCAATAATGAAACCATACCTTATAGGTGTATTTCGTACTCTTTTAGACCTACGGATAGGAGTTATGTGTTCTGGTTCTTTTATGTGATTATATAGTTGAGAAATTTCTATTTATTTTTTCTGAACTTCACTAAGTTCAATATTTCTGCCACTTCCCTTTTTTAGGATAAATTTTTTTTTCATGAAAGTGGCTTGCCTACTTACTATTAAATATGTGTGCCCTAGAAGCCAGAATTGGCTGACACTTGTAATACACTTCTAGGGGTAAAATTATAATTTTGACTATAAATAATAAAATGAATTATTTTCTATCACATATAAGTATTTAGTGTCTGTGATACATTCGTTGAGTTAATGGTAATGATAATTCTTATTTTTAAGAGTTGAAAATTTAAGACGAGAATTTTTATTATTAACTCATAAAATGCTGCTGACGGTAGGATCATCATGAGGATGGTGATTGATCCAAAAGGTTAGTGTATGATCACTTCTTCATTGTAGATGTGTTTTGAGTCTATGGTGTAGAGACACTAGAGCGAGAGTATAGGCACTCATTAGAGAATGTGGGCACTGAGCGTGACCACCTCGAGTAGTCATAAGTCTGCCTTCTCATCGATGACTGACTCAAAGGTGCAGTGGTGTGTCTGGTTCTTTGACCTGAGGTGCAATGGTAGTTCACCATGATGGTGTTATAGTTTGACTACACTATGACTCGGTTTCCTAGCCATTCAGAACCCTGAGGTGTATGTTGGCTATAGCATGTTCATTGTAGGAATTGGATTGCACTAAGATAGAATCTATCTACCTCGGTGGATGAGGAGCAGCCCTATGATGATCATGAGAATCAAGTCCATAAGCCCATGGCCATGGCAGAGAGTGCAATAATAGAAAGAGTTTCTATTAAGGTTTTCACATTGGACTTGAATCGAATGATTAAACTATATGATAGAAATTAAGGTTTGACAAGTTTACCTTAACCCTAATCTGATCGAGGCTCAAGATAGAAGAACATAATCACACAAGTAGCTGCACCAAGAGGTTCATCTCAATTTTGTTGGATTGCCACCATATACTGCTAGGTGTCACTGATGGATTCTGGGAGCAATTAAAATGATTTAGATGATCGATCATTCTAGTTGTCTAAATCAAAAGAGTTCTGATCCATCGAAAGGAGTTTTGATGATGTTGATGATGGAGATCACTACATATCCCATTACCATACAAAACTGAACCTAACTAGATCACACAAACAAGGGTTTGGATCTAGATATCATCAATTGAACTAATCCAATTCAATTGATTTGAATTAGATTCAATTAGGTTCAAAGAAATCATGCTAGCACACGATTGAACATAACATTCTCCTTTTTCTATCATTAAAAGTTATCTCGACTGAGCCAAATGAGTTTGTGCTCACTCAAGTACCTTTACCTAGTCTGACTAGAGCTTGTCCATATTAGAAAATGGTTATCTTAATTTATGAGATAAATTTGAGACAACACTTACCATTTTTCGTCACCTGCTAATTCTTATCCTTTGACTTTGGTCAAATATTGACCTTTGACCCTTGGACATCTACCCATGTATCATCCACTTATTAGAGAGCAGATAGGGGCTTATCCCCTTCCTAGAAATTGAAAAGGAGGGGGTGCATGCCTAGGATGGCATGCGCTCATGGATAGGGATGCCTGGAGTCCCATACAGATGGGACTCCAGGTTGCTTCTTGGATTCATACTAGGTGACCCTCACCTATAGACTTTGACCAATCTTAGGCACCACCTTAGGATAAATATGTGGGACTCTCATCTGATTGGATCAGATGATGTCATCCCATCAATCAGATTTAGATATGATTGAACGAAGCAACGTGATTGACCGGGGTGATATGGCACTGCATGATGCAACAGGGTCTACATAAAGACCTATCTGCGCCCACTTTTCAGAGACTCCTCTCCTAGCCATGCCCCAAGGCTATCCCTCTCTTTTCACCATGCCACCTTCAGGCCATCTCTCTCCTATGCATGCCCAAGGATAGTTAGGCTTCAGATTAATGCGATTCAGGCAAGAAAAGGCTGACAAAAAAAGAAGAAGGCAACACTGCTATAGAGATGACTGCTGATCTTCAGAAGGAGTTTTGAAGATCCTCCAAATTAGATCTAGATCTAATTTTTGGAGATAAGATAAAAAAGGAGAAGATCTTCAGATCTAATCTGAGTGGATATCGGTAGAGGCCAGGCGCTTGCATGGCCAGATCCAGAACCTCAAGCAATCAGTAGATCATCAATGGATAATCAGATTACCCATATCAAGGTAAAACTAATTTAGATTTAATTTAATTTAATTTTTTTATTTATTAGATTATAAAATTAGATCTAAAAAATGTTAGATCTAATTAGAATCTAAGAGAAAATTTTTGAAATATGTCCCTCGATCCAATTAGATTTGAACAAACCTGATCCTGAGAAATCACGATTTCTCCTTCAACTGGTATCAGAGCCAGGTTCTTATAAAATTTATTTAGATTTGATTTAATCTAATAAATTAGTGATTTTAGTTATCACATGAGATGTGATTAAATTTAAAATAAAAAAAATAAAAAAATTAAAATTAATTAATATAGATCTAATATGTATGAGATACATAACTAGACTAAGAATAGAATTGTTCAATGTATAGTCTAGTATAATCATAATTTTTATTTGATTAAATATAATTTTTTGATCTATTTATTTACTATTTTTTGATCTTATAAATATTATAATCAGATATAAAAGTAGAAAATAAATTAAATTTAATTAATTCATATGAGATATGATAGTTGCATGTTTAGACTAGTTGTAGAATAGTTCTACAAATAGGTCTAGATTAAATTTTATTTGATGAGATCAAATTTAAATTTAATTTTTTAGATGATTATGAGATAATTTAGATCTAAAAAACATGCATGCATGATACATGTGATGTATGCTAAAACATGTTTTAATTAGATCAATTTTCTTATACGAGATATATGCTTAGATCTAATTAGTTTTTGTAGATTAGTTGAATTTCTGATTAAGATGTTCCCCTTGGCCGTCCGATCATAAGAACAAAGTAGGGCTTAAAGACCCTCTCCTTCCATTTGATGGGGTGTTCTTATGATGTGTAGGGGTGCTGCGCATTCGTCCTTAATCAAAAATTGAAAACTTACTTTCTACAAAATCCTAGATCCTGAAATCCCTAGGATCTTATTTACATGTTTTATTTTTGAATCCTAAACTTAATTAAGAATTAAGATTATGAAACATATTAGGTCTAAAATTGAAAATTTTTAGATCTAAGACATGTTCATAAAATTGGGTTCGAGCTTGGGTAGCTCAATTAGGTCTAGCGGTTGATCAAATCGAATCAAGAGTTGGTTAGATGGGATCAACAATGCTTAAATTGACCAGCCTAATAGGATTAAGTCTGGGTCAAGATCGAGTCACGTGAGTGATCGATCAAGCTAAGACCTAATTAGGCTCAGTGGTTAGAGTTATTGGATTTAGCTAAATCGATTTAGTTCTCTGGCTCAACAATTTGCTATCTAAGGTAAATTTGGCAGATATGATCGATTGGTTTTTAAAATTGGAAGCTAACTCGACTCGAACACGTTCTTTGTCGAGTTATATGGCGTAATCCCTTTCATGCGATCGTCACTACTCGTGACCGATTGTTTGTTACTAAGTTCTGATTTGAAGAGGTGGTCAATTAATCTAAGCAAACCCATGCCACTAGGTTAGTCATAATGGTTATGACTTATGTCAAGTCTAGTTTAATAGACCTTAAAATCAAAATCTTACTAAGAAAAAGATAAGTCTAGAGAATCTTCCACCATTTGTAGATTCAGGCTCTTCCCAGGGTTGAAATTGTTCTTGCTGGTTACAGTGGCTCGTTTGCCACCAAGAAGATCAACATGTCTATAAAATTCGGATAATGCTACGGCTTGGAGGATAATTGGGCTCAATATTTTGGATACGTGAGCAGACTCAATTATGAATCCAATCTATGCAGATGGTGGGTCTGACTAACTAAGGAGAATCAATATTCCAACATGGTGTGATTCATCTTATGCAGTTTGGTGCATCATGATAGAAAAATCATTGACAGGAATTGTTCATCGTTGGGCTAACCCATTACCAATACATTGTTAGGCGGTGGGTGATGAGTAAGTCGGCTGGACTCATAACTCATCCACTAGAAGATCAAATAATCATAGGAGATTTTCGCATCTCTATAAGAGTGTCAGGAAATCTAAAAAAATAGTGGAAGCTAATTTTTAAAAAAATTAGAATCCCTAAACAAATGGTTTAAATCTTAATTACAATTACTAACCTAGAAAAACTTTGACTCATCTAATAGAAAAATGTCTGCATCCAACCGACAAGCATAATCTAACACATATAGACTGATCAGACCAATTACAAGATTGGCTTGAAAACTTCAAAAAATCATTGGATTCGACAGTCATTGGGTTTCCACATTGAATTGTATCGACATGCCACTTTGTTGAAAAATAGTTATTCAACACAGCGCATTGAAAATAGATCAACGCTTGAGATGACAAGTCTCACAACAAACGAGCTAGAGTCCCCAAGTGGAACCAAATCAATTGAGCAATAAGAAACACTACCTCCTCCCCTCGTAGATCGAAAGAGTTTCACTCTCCCCTGAAAGATACTTAGGTATTATTTCAGAAGGATGTAATGGAAATATTTCTCGTAGTAATGGTGCTTCATCGGTGCATGACCCAAAACCTACAATGATGCGATAATTAGATATTCGACTCCGAGAAAGACTAGAGGCATATGCAGTCAGTAAAATTGACTCAATGCCTCAAACAAGTCTGGAGCCTTGGTAGAAGTCCACAGAAGTATATACCTACTTGGATGTAAATGGATCTTGCAGAGAAAGATTTGGTGCAGATGGGAATGTGGGACATTCAAGCTATACTGATGGCAAAAGGTTATAGTCAAATGCAAAGGCCATTGACTATCTCAGGAATACCTTTTTCCCAGTAGCTATGCTAAAATTGCATCCAACACATGCTGTGTTGCAAGCCTATTTTGATCTATGAAAATCATGCAAAATGACGTGAAAACGGCATTTCCCAAAATGGAGTATCTAGAAGATATCTATATGAACAACAGCTTAGATTCACATTCATGAATACTGATCACAAGGTTTGGCAAGCCTTCAAAGTCCAATAATCGGATCTTAAGCAAGCATCTCAAAGCTGGAACACTCGTTTCAATGATGTAATCAAATGTTTGGTTTCATCAAAAATGAAGAGGAACCGTGTGTTTCAAAAGGGTCAGTGGAGCACTGTTGCTTCCTCGTATTGTCTGGATACATCCTCCTTATTGGAAAGAATTCCCATTGTTTGAATCAGTCAAGAAGATGTGGTCTGTCCCAATTGGAAATTCTCCATGAAAAGAACCTAGTGTTGAGCATCCTGTATCTAGGCCATTAAGTCTAAAGGTATAGACGAATAGGATGCTAGACTTTCAATAAAAGATTACATAGAGAAAGTAGTCTAAAGAGTTTAGTATGGAAAACTGCTAAGGAGGGAATTAATCCTTCCATACATGTTATTCGATCTTTCCCAGAAAATGTGCCCCTAGCACATCTTGAGGAATAGAATCATGAGCAAGACT